>JANJGK010000919.1:0-7500 GCA_039081455.1 Macrobrachium rosenbergii | reverse complement strand
GGTCTGAACCTGTTTAAGGTAATGTGAGGCAAACGCTGACTTGCTTCTCCAGAAGGTCGCGTCCAAGATACTTTGCAGGGACCTATTCTGTTTAAAAGCCACAGAGGTTGCTACCGCCCTAACCTCATGCGTTTTAACTTTGAGAATCTCTAGGTTCGCCTCATTACACTCTGAATGTGCTTCTCTTATCAATTGCCTGATAAAATAAGATAGCGCATTCTTAGACATTTATAACGAGGGTTTCTTGACCGAACACCAAAGCGCTTCTGACTTCCCTCGTAAGTCCTTAGTCCTTTCCAGGTAGTACTTCAGAGCTCTTACCAGGCACAAGACTCTCTCTATTTCCTTACCTGTGATATCCGTCAGGTTCGGAATCTCGAATGCTTTGGGCCAGGGTCGAGATGGGCGTTCACTCTTTGCAAGAAAACCAAGTTGCAATGAGCAAATTGCTTTGCCTTGTCTAAAACCTACAGACTTGCTGAAGGCATGAATCTCACTTACTCTTTTCGCTGTGGCCAAACTGACCAGGAAAAGAGTTTTCATGGTAAGGTCCTTTAAGGATGTCTTATGCAAGGGCTCGAACCTATCCCCCATGAGAAACCTCAGGACCACATCTAAGTTCCAAGCTGGTGAGTCCTGAACTTTCTCTTTAACGGTCTCGAAGGATCTGATAAGGTCCTGGAGATCCTTATTGTAAGACAGGTCCAAGTTTCTGTGTCTAAAGACAGCTTTTAACATACTCCTGTATCCCTTAATTGTAGAAATAGAGAACTTAAGTTTCCTCTTAAGGAATAGAAGAAAGTCTGCTATTTGGGTCACAGAGGTACTGGAAGAGGAAACAGAGTTGTTCCTGCACCATCCTCTAAATACCTCCCACATGGATTGGTATACCTTAATGGTTGATGACCTCCTTGCTCTTGCAATCGCGCTAGCTGCCTCCTTCGAAAAACCTCTAGCTCTTGTGAGTTTCTCGATAGTCTGAAGGCAGTCATTTGTAGAGCTTGGAGGTTTTGGTGATACCTTTCCAAGTGGGGTTGTTTGAGTAGATCTATTCTCAGAGGTAGTCTTCTCGGGGTGTCCACCATCCATTCCAGTACCTCTGTGAACCATTCCCTTGTTGGCCAGTAAGGGACCACTAGGGTCATTCTGGTCCCCTCATGAGCTACGAACTTCTGCAATACTCTGTGAATTATTTTGAACGGAGGAAACGCATACACGTCCAAATTGGACCAGTCCATAAGGAACGCGTCTATGTAAGTCGCCTTGGGATCTGGAATGGGAGAGCAGTAAGCCTCCAACTTCTTCGTTTGCGCTGTGGCGAAGAGGTCTATGCATGGCCGTCCCCAAATCCGCCACAAGCTCTTGCAGACGTCCTGATGAAGCATCCATTCTGTCAAGAGGACTTGATTTTTTCTGCTCAGCATGTCTGCCCTCACATTCCTTTCGCCTTGAATAAAACGGGTTACTAGTGTCACATCTTTCTCCTTCGCCCAAAGAAGCAGTTTTCTTGCCGTCTCGTAAAGAGACCTGGAGTGAGTGCCTCCTTGTTTGTTGATGTAGGCCAATGCTGTCGTGTTGTCGGAGTTGACCTGCACCACTCTTTTCTCCACTAAGTGTTCAAACTCTATCAGAGCCAGAAGGATTGCAGTTAGTTCCTTCTGGTTGATGTGCCACTTTACTTGTTCTCTGGTCCAGGAGCCCGAGACTTCCATCTTTCCCAGTGTTGCTCCCCATCCCGAGTCCGACGCGTCGGAGAACAACACTAGGTTTGGGTTCCTCTGCTTCAAGGAAAGGCCCTCTTGAAGCTTGAGGGGATCGTTCCACCATTGCAGATAATGTCTTACTTGCTCCGAAATGGGGATGCACTTTGTCTCTAGTTCCTTGTCTTTGTCCCAGTTCCGATTTAGATGGAATTGTAACGGACAAAGGTTCAGTCTTCCCAAGGAGACAAACTGCTCTAGAGAGGAAAGGGTCCCCAGCAGACTCATCCATTCCCTCACCGAGCATGTTCGTTTCCTTAAGAATTCCTGAAGTTTTTCTAAGGCTTGTTCCGTCCTTGATACAGACGGAAAAGCCCGAAAAACCTGACTCTGAATCCTCATCCCAAGGTACTGAATATCTTGGGATGGGATCAGCTGAGATTTCTCTCTGTTTATCAACAGGCCAAGTTCTTCTGATAAAAGAAGTGTTGTCTGAAGATCCTCCAGGCAGCGAGCGTAGGAAGGAGCTCTGAGGAGCCAGTCGTCCAGATATAAGGAGACTCTGATGCCTCTTGTGTGAAGCATTCCAGCTACGTTTGTTATTAATCTCGTGAAAATCTGAGGAGCAGTGCTTAGGCCGAAACAAAGGGCTCGAAACTGGAAAACTTCTCCCCCATGAACGAACCTCAGGTATTTCTTGGAGCTCGGATGGATAGGGATGTGAAAGTACGCATCCTGAAGATCCATTGATACCATCCAGTCGTGCTGTCTGACTGCTGCTAGAACGGATTTCGTTGTTTCCATCGTGAATTTCGTCTTCTGAACAAACACGTTGAGTGCGCTCACGTCTAGCACCGGCCTCCATCCCCCCGAGCTCTTGGGAACCAGGAATAATCGATTGTAAAATCCTGGGGATTCTAGATCTAGAACCTTCTCTATAGCCTGTTTCTGCAACAACAGAGAAAACTGCTGTTGCAGAGCCTCCACCTTGATTTTCACTCTGTAATTGGCCGAAAGGTCTATCGGTCTTGCAGCTAAAGGGGGCCTCCTCAGGAAAGGGATCTTGTACCCCTCCTTGATCAATTGAATGGACCATAGGTCCGCTCCTCTCCTCTCCCATACTTGCCAGAAGTAGGTCAGTCTGGCTCCTACTGCTGTCTGAAGGAGACTCTCCTCAGACCCTGCTTCTCCCTTGTCTGGAGCCTCTTTTCGTAGCCCTCTTGCCAGCGGATCTTGAATTCCCTCTACTGAGGGCTCTGCCTCGAAAGGGCTGAGACACAGGAGCTTCTCCTTTGACCTTCTAAGTGACGAAGCTTGTTGGCAGAACGTTCCTAGCCGTCTTGGTGATTAAGTCCTGCGTGGCTTTTTGAGCTAAGGCTGAAGTGACCTCTTTCACTAATTCTTGTGGAAACAGGTGGGTAGAAAGAGGAGCATAAAGGAGTTCCGACTTCTGGATGGGCGTAACCCCATTGGAAAGAAAAGAACAAAGATGGGCCCTTTTCTTCAAGACTCCTGCAGAGAAAAGAGCTGCAAGTTCGTTGGCACCATCCCTGAGTGCCTTGTCCATACATGACATTAGATGAACCAGTTCCTCAGTGTCCGAATCCTTGATGGTCTCCGTCTTCTTTCCCAAGGCTCCCAGGGTCCAGTCTAGAAAATTAAAGACTTCAAAAGCCCTGAAGATTCCCTTGAGGAGGTGATCCATTTCCGAAGGCGACCAAAGCACCTTAGATTTGCCCATGGCTACTCGGCGAGAAGCGTCTACCAGACTCGAGAAGTCCCCCTGGGAAGAGGCAGGAACTCCCAGGCCAAGAGCTTCTCCAGTCTCGTACCAAATGCTAGATCTCGACGCTAGTCTAGCCGGGGGAAAAGAGAACACTGTCCGTCCTTGGTCCTTCTTGGTGTTCATCCACTCCTCCATTACTCTTAAAGCTCGTTTGGAGGAACGAGACATAATCATCTTCATGAAGATAGCCTTCTTAGTAGTCTTTCTGAGCGTGAATTCCGAGGGTGGAGAACGAGGAGCAGCCTGCACGAAGTTGTCCGGAAAAAGTTCCGTAAAAACTTTCATCAATCTTTTCAAGTCCGACGAGGGGTGTTGATCTTTCCGTTCCTCTTCGTCGGAAACGTTTTCAACAGGATTATCTGGTGAAGGAGGAAGATCGTCGTCTACCTCATCCGATTGCTGTCCAGTAACCGAAGTGGCGACGTCCTGTTTACTTGCTACTGCCTCCAAACCATGAGAGCTCTCGACCAGAACGTCCTGGCGTTCATTATCTTGACGCTTGGCGTCCTGGCGCCCAGCTGCAAGAGCGTCCTGGCGTCCAGTCTCTTGACGCTTGATGTCCTGTTGTCCATCGTCTTGACGTCCAGTTCTTCGACTCTTGACGTCCGTAGCTGCTGAACGCTTGACGCCAGTGCATCCTGCGTCCAGAGCTTTACCAAACTGACGTACATAGTCTTGAACTTCTTTTGTTGGACGTCCTGTAACCTTCGCCTTTCCGTCTGGCTGCCAAGCTTGCATCAGGGAAGACAGTTTCTGCTGCATATCCTTAAGCAAAGTCCACTGCAGAGCTTCCTGCTGCTGGGGACAGACCAGGGAAGCCGCAACATCATCGATCAAATCTTCATCCAACCGCAAAGATAGGGGAGAGCGTTCCGGAGACGAGTACCAATCCGAAGGAGGAGGGGGAGCATGCACAGACGTAAGAAAAGCATCTGCTGCCTTCTTGCTGCCAGGCGTCCTGACCGAGTCTGGCAGTCTACGCCTGCTTTTGGCAGGAGAGCTACCCTCAGAGCTGAAAGGGAAGTGCTCCGGGCTGCTCCAGTGGCTACACCCCGGAGCCTGAGAAGACCCCTTACGACATCCCTCAACAGGGGGAAGCTTCCTCTTGAGCGGTCTCGATTCCGACGCCAGACGCCTGCCCCGTCTGGGGACTGCGTCATCTGAAGACGAAGAACACAATCTTGCCTCGCCTTTCCTATGGCGAGGGTGAGCGTCCTGGGAAGCGTCAACAGGAACGCTCGAGGGGACAACCGCTCGGGAGCTAAAATCTCTCGCCTCCCTTCGCCTGTCGACTTTCCTTCTCCCAGGGGTTGGGGAGCTTGGAAGAGGTCTAGGGCTAGGAGCACGACAGATCCGAGCGGCTGCACTCTCCACTGCACTTGCACTAACCTTTGCACTGACACTTGCACTTTTAAGATCTCTCATGTTAGACCACAATTTTTCCCTGTCTTCAGCAAGGGATTCTACCCGTTGGCCCAGGGCTTGAATGGCCGCCATCATATCCTTGAAAGTTGGGTCTTTACCTGTATCAGTAGGGGGTTCAGGAACTACCACTACGGGAGAAGGATCAAAAGGGTCGTTAGCTTGGGTCAAAGAATTATCCAATTCCTGGCTATTCTTAGAAGAGTGAGAAAAAGAACTCTTGGCTCTTCTGAGCCGGTCCCTTTCAAGCTTCCTTACATAGCGGCTATAATCCATCCATTCCCTTTCAGAAAGACCCAAACACTCATCACATCTGTCATCTAACTCACACCTTTTACCCCTACATTTCATACATACTGAATGAGGATCCAAAGAGGCTCTCGCAAGCCGAGGCTTACATCCCCTCACACACATTCTTACACTCGAAGAGTCAGACATGTTGATAGCAAATCCAAAAGAGAGATCAAAAGACAAGGCCAAGGGTCAAACCAAACAAAATCTAAAGTGTCAAGAAAAATCCAAAAAACAAATCCAAAAGCGAGCGAAAGCCAAAGCCAAAGTGTACTTCACCAAAAAAAACTGCGAAAAACACGGGCTGAACGAGTGAAATTCCAACGATGTCACCGGTACGGCGGCAGGGAAGATCTGAGGAATAGTTGGAATGGTTCCAGGTGTGGTAATTATTGTACAGTGGCGACACTAGCGTAACTGTTTTCATGCTTGGTATCACTGTGTACCGTTAGTTACAGTCGCACCACAGGCGAGTGTAGTTCCCCTCTTGCAGTCCTCTGTTGATGTGTAAGTTTACGTGTGTTTATTTTGTTCTGTTATGTTTGTCATAAGTTATTTATGTTGTATGTGTTGTATGACTAACGCTAGATATTTTGTCTGTTTATGTTATAGATCTGAGAGCCGGTATTTTGTTGAATAAAGCTTGTAGTTTGCTACCAAGTGTTTCAGTCTTATAACACCAGGTACCTGGGTAGAGGGCGCATAGGTGGATCACCTGACCTCCTAATCGGCGATTGCCGCGAGTTTTGAAATTCTGCCGTGACGTCAGGGACTTAAGCTATATATATAACTACCAGGTAAGTCAGATGTTTATAATAGGTTATTTCAGGTTGAAGATGGAGCAACAATGTCAGATGTATTCAGTCAAGAAGAAGGAATGCCACAGGGAAGTGTTTCAAGTGTAACCTTGTTCACTTAAGCAATCAATGGGGGTTTCAAAATCATACCCCAGGTATATATAACATACACCCTTTTTGTTGATGACCTTTTGATATCCTTTGCAGCAACAAGGATGGCAGTGGCTGAACGGTACCTTCACCTCTGCACTGATAATACGGTATAGTAAAGTGGGCTAAGGTGAATGGTTTTAGATTTTCAGCTAGTAAAATGGCAACCATGCACTTTTGCTGTAAAAGAGGATTGCATGCTGATCCAGATGTGTTCGTACATGGGCAGAGAATCCCATGTGTTGGTGTATCAAGGTTTCTTGGGTTGATTTTTGATAACGGGCTGACTTGTATTCCACATCTGAAGTATATTAAGACAAAATGCTTGAAAGCAATAAATGTGCTGAAAGTTCTGTCTCACACTTCATGGGGTGCAGACCGAACTCAGATGTTGATCTATAAGAAGCCTTGGTCTTTTCAAAATCAACTTATGGGTGTGATATGTACACTTTGGTGAAGCCTAGTAACTTTAAAACGCTCAACTCAATTCATCATGAAGGGTAAAATTGTGTACAGGAACATTTAAATCATCCCCTACCAAGAGCATGCTTGTAGATGCTGGTGAGATTTCAGAGGCTTCCTAAGTCTTTAACTAGCATTTGTATGAGAAATGAAAGGCACTGGCAATTTTATGAAAATCACCCCAAGCAACCTCAACCATTTGCTTTTAGAGTAAAATGTATGAGCAGGCAATTAAACATGCCAAGGATGGAGATTTTACCTGTAAGGTATTCAGTCAGCCCCCCTGGAACCTTCAAGAGATAAAATTTTGTAGATATTTTCATTTTACCAAGGCAGAAATGTCAAATGAGGCAATTCAGTCAATATTTTTAGAACATTCCTTGCAACATGATACAGTAACTCTGTTGCAATTTTCACGGATGACTCAAAGTCAGAGGCTGGTGTGGGCTTTGGAGCGGTCTTCCCTGATACACAGTAGAAAGAAGCGGAAGATTATCACCTGTTGCATCTCTTTTTACAGCAGAACTGCATGCAATTTTCAAGGCCTTGAAGGAAATTTCAACTCAGAATGGAAGTAGTTTTACTATATATTGTGACTCGAGAAGTGTTCTTCAGTCGTTGGAATCTTTTAACTCTTCAAACCCTTTGATTTTAGAAATATTGGGATGGCTGCTTTTAGTGAAAAGAAAAGATAAAGAAAAAGATCTTTGCTGGGTGCCTTCCCATGTTGGGGTGGTTGGGAACAAGCAAGCTGATCAACTTCCTAAGTCAGCAGTCACCTCCCCAGAACCCAGATGTCTACCGCCATATTGGTATGTATATCTGAAACTTTATTTTTGTTATTTTTAATATTTATTGCTTTTTTTTTTTTACTTGGTACAACATATACCTC
>JANJGK010000916.1:172500-275276 GCA_039081455.1 Macrobrachium rosenbergii | reverse complement strand
T
Organism: Macrobrachium rosenbergii; assembly: GCA_039081455.1. Taxonomy (NCBI): domain Eukaryota; kingdom Metazoa; phylum Arthropoda; class Malacostraca; order Decapoda; family Palaemonidae; genus Macrobrachium; species Macrobrachium rosenbergii. The sequence continues at coordinate 275,275 of JANJGK010000916.1, read as the reverse complement.
CCCTTTCAGCTTGGATGTTGTGAGTGCTGAACTCTGATGTAGAACAAGCTTATGGATGCGTGTCTCTCTCTCTCTCTCTCTCTCTCTCTCTCTCTCTCTCTCTCTCTCTCTCTCTCTCTCCCTCTCCTCCCGATATTGAATTAATATACACCTCTAGTCCTTTCTGCCTTCCTTCCTTCCTTGACTTCCTACTGGGACTTGTCCAAGCAACCTTCGAAGTCATTTGCCCGATCCTCACCAAATGCCATCATCATTATTCCCCTGCAAGCCATGTCAAGAGAATGACATCGTTTCAAATCAAATCAAAATTATGTTGTCCTCTTCTTGTTAACTTATCTTTCGGAAAGACAATAATGAATCTCAACTTCTGTAAGTGGTTCGTTCTCAAAGTGACACCAATTGATCTTCAATATCACCTGCAAGAAGGGGAAAAGGGTTCCCTCTCTCCATGCTCCCTCCCCGGCCACATTCAGCTCATTTAACTTAGGCGGTGGTCTGATCAATCTTGCAAGAGAATAATCTCCTCCTATCCTCCCTAAGCTTTCTTCTCTCTCTCTCTCTCTCTCTCTCTCTCTCTCTCTCTCTCTCTCTCTCTCTCTCTCTCTCTCTCTCACACACACACACACACAGTCAGTCTTCCAGAACACCACCAATTCATACAGTCCCCACCCAGGGTGTCTCTTTTTCTACACTCTCTTCACAACGTGGCTGATTCATACACCGACACGTCCGATCCCTCCTCCAATTGGGTCACTTTCATCTCTCGTACAGGTGATGCTTCCTCTTTCATCCCATCTGCACAAAAGTCTAACCCTACTGAGCTATTTTACATATATATTCAAGAAACCAAGTGGCTACTCAACCCATTTCGGGGCAAATCCTGGGAAAGCAGCCATTTTTCCCACACCAACACAACCAGAAACATGAAGAAGAAAAACGCTCCAAAGTTTCCTAAACAATGGGGGGGCGGGGTTGGGGGTAGGGTGTGAAGGCTAAGGGACGTTGGGGGTGGGGGGGTGGGTGATGGGGGGATAGGAGACGCAGAGAGAATGACCAGATTCGCGAAAATGAAATCCTCCATCCAATAAACAACCCCCCCCCCCCACCCCCGCGTGGATTTCGATTCAGCCTCAGCAGTGATGAATTGAGGGGAGGTTTCATACCGGTCTTGTTCGAGGATTGTGAAATGCTCCTTGGATTTTAGCAATGTGTCTGTGCATGTGTGTGTGTGTGTGTGTGTGTGAGAGAGAGAGAGAGAGAGAGAGAGAGAGAGAGAGTAGAGTTGCTGTTGGGACCCAGAGCATTATCGTCTTCATAAAGAACCTTCACAAGACATAGACACTTGTGTGGGACATTTCTTGCATTAAACGACTCCAAACTCAATCATGAAAACAGCAGTCAGCATAAAAATATACTGTGGAATATATTGCTGCACAACACAAACATTAGATCACTTTAAAAACTCTCATTTTGATGGCGGGGAGGGGGGGCGGGGGGGGGGGGGGGGGGGGGGGGGGGGGGAAGATAATTTCTTTTTCACACCGAAGTGTCTCCTCTCTTGGGTCATCAGTGAACACCATAATGACGAGTATTATGAACTCATTCTGTCAGTCTTTGAGAGCAGACTTGACGCTGCAAACGCAAGGGAAACAGAATAAGTTTTCGGAAAAATCCCGAAACTGCAGTTTTCCTCTGCCGGAAGGACACAGGATCCTCAGGAAGGCTTCTTCTGCCCCTTTTAGTAATGGCCTTCGGGTTTTTACGTCATGGCTTTTTTTTCTGGTCACCACTCTACTATTTATCGTCCTAAATAACCATGAGATTGGAATTCCAGTTTACAACAACAACAACAATAATATTAATAAGAAGAAGAAGAAGAAGCAAACCTCTACTTCATTTAGTCTATAAATACCAAGCAAATTTTGTCCCAAACATCTGACAGAAAAACGCGGCTGAAGACAGCATTCACCTGTGGTTTAGATTCCTGTGAAAAACCTGGCATTCAGTGACTACTTGTTCATTGTCAACAAGATTCATTCATCACTGAATGTACTATATGCCTCAAAAGGTATTTTGCTCCTGACCAAAAAAAAAATAAAAAATAAAAAAATAAAAACATTCATGGGAATAGCAAGCAATTGAAAACTGCCGATAATTCCTGCAGTAGAGCAACGGCGAATGCACTCTGAAACTTATTCCCTCATTCAGCTGGTAAATCGATATTGATAACCAGGTCCCACTGAAGATTTTATAACAGAAGATATAACAAAGACGGTTTCCAAGTGCCTCCTGAAGAAAAAGAAGAAGAAGAAGAAGAAGAAGAAGAAGAAGAAGACAAGGAACATTTTCCCAGTGATGGAAACATCCTCCTAAACGCCAGTGTGTGTGCGTGTGTGTGTGAGGACAATTTCTAATAAAATGGCGACTTTCATCGTCACTGGCACAGCAAGGTCAGTGAGGCAGGTTCCTTTTCATCACATCTGGTTAATGACTCGATCAGTTAACCCAGCCGATTCTGAACCATATACCGAACCATTTATTGGCGACGAAACAGTTTTTGTATGATTAACAAAGTCGCGTGCACGCTCTCAGTCGCATGAGCATATTATAGCTTAGCAGAAAGCACAAAAAAAAAACCAGCCTTGCCAGTTGCGAAAAGATTTGCAACACAGAAGGAATCGAGCATTCCCTGGAGTAGTCTCTTATCCTTCATCAATGCAGCCGCAGAGTTCGTCTCCTGGGACAGAAAACTTTCAGGTGGAACGAAGATGACGACGACAACACCAGAAATAAACACTTGCCTCCTGAGTAGCCAGCGTGAGGTCAAGATCAGCTCTTTACTTAATACTGGCTGGCATGCAACATCATGTCTGTCCAATATTCCGCCGGACCGATCCTGTCAAATCAAGATATCTACGACAGATCGGTACATATGTATATATATATGAGAGAGAGAGAGAGAGAGACAGAGGCAAGTTTGTGAGTATTATCAAGAACTGCTCGGCGAAACAGGGCCTCAAAGTAAACAAAAACGACCCAGTCCTGTGTTGGGCAGTCCGTAGTCAGGTCAGATAAACAGAGCTTGATTGTGTAGAGGCAGAAAGCGTCTATCACTGGAGGAAGGGACATGCTATGCTATGCTATGCTTGCTATGCTATGCTATGCTATGCGACGCTTTTCAAAACCCGGGTCAAAAGCGAATGAAAATCGAGTTGGACAACGCGATAAAATCGTTATGCACGACGCTATGATCTTACACTTTCTTCCACGAAGCTCATTCTATGTCAAGCCTGCTTACGTACTAATTCAAAAAGGTCATTAGATTCTGAGGTATTTGCAAAATGAAAAGGGAAGGTCAATATTTTTCTCCAGTTCCCCCAATTATGTTTTATCATGTTTTTATGGTATTAATTCCCCCAAAACTATTTGTTGGGATGGTCTGCAATGTTGCCTGATATTCAGAAGCTTTGCCCCAAACCCTCTACCAATTTATCTTTGCTTTTTTTCATAGAGAGTTCAGAAACTTTTTCCAAAGATATTTTCACAGCGTTAATATAGATAAATAAACAAGAGTAAAGATGGAATGAAGTGTGAATGTTGAAGATAATCATACGAGGAATGATTAATGATGGCGGTATATAATGGTGTAGATGCAAAGTGTTCCCAAATATTCCCCTAAATTAATATTTTAACACATAGCTAACAACACTAATCAACACAGAGTACGATAATAATAATCCCAACAGACTTGTGAATAATAATGAATGAAGATACAGGTGAATAGTGCATAATATTATTCATGGATGGAAAGGCATTAATGCATAATAAAAAAAGAAGGTTTTACTCACCAAATCTGGCGAAGTTGCAAGAGTCCCTAGACAGGCCGAGGTCACCAGCAAGTGTTGAAGCCACAGACATATTTCTCCATGCTGTGCCTCTCGTTCTTGCTCCGGGTGAGGGACTGATTGATTGATTTGTGGCTATTCAGACTGGCGTCACAATATCCAGGTAGGTGAGAGAGACGTCTGTTGCAGCCAGTAGCCTCAGCCTCAGCTTCAGCCTCTTATCAACAAGAGCTCTGGTGAGCCACCCACCAGAGCAGGCATTCCTCTAATTCACATTCACATAATGGCGAATGAAAATCTTCTTGTCGTATTTTAAATTTTAACTTCGCCTTGGTGACATCAGGAGCTCTCCTCCTGACCCCCGCCCATCAAGGCGCTGCCTTCTTCAGCAACGACACTGTCACCGAGAGTGACACAACAGGCTCACAATCATCACTGTCACTGAACAAGAAACACCATCCAAGAGAACCTGACCTTCGCCACAGAAGACACCGTCTCACACACACACATATTTAACTTTTTGGCTTTTTATTTTTCACACTATTGGGGACGCCCCCCCCCCCAAACAAACACACACCTCCACAGAATCTACGTCGCCCACACTCAATAGTGGGGCAATACCGTCGCATCGTGCGTGGAACACCTACTAACCGGTGCAACCGGAACCGAGCCACTGACTGATCTCCGACTGGATTTAGTGCAGCCACCTGCGCTCAGGTAGACGACACTCACAGCGCATGCGCACTACAACACACACACACACACACACACACACACACACACACTCGGGGAGCCTTGCCTCTCTGAAGTTGGCGGGAAACTCTCTCTCTCTCTCTCTCTCTCTCTCTCTCTCTCTCTCTCTCTCTCTCTCTCTCTCTCGTCTTCCCCGTTCTCGCTTAAGTGTTATGAATTAAAAGCGCTTGCTCTGCCGACCTTATATATCAATTATTACATTATTTTTCACTCTAATAAACATTGAAAGTAACTAACTTGTTACATAAAAAACTGGCAAAAAATAAATAGAACCATTTTTTCTCCATTTTTATTTGTTATTGAATAATAATAATAAAGAAATAGTGTTCCTAGTTATAACCAGAGTCTCTGCTTCCCCTATCAGTAACTAAAGAAGGCTGATTAATTAATAAGTAATAATGATCATCATAAATAATAATGTCCTTTGCAACATGCAACCTCTGATGAATCATTTCTCAAGCAGCGCAGTCATTTATATTTATCAATACGAATAACAGACATGATTTTTTCAAGTCGATAAAGCTGCTTCTATTGAAAGGTTTGTTCCTGAATTCTAATGCAAATCATTTATCAGTGTCTGAATTAAGTTTGTATGTATACAATATTTATATATATATATATATATATAATATATATATATATATATATATATATATATATATATATATATATAGTACATATATATTTGCCATTAAAAGGAAAGGAAGTATCCGCTACGTTAAGTCAAATTCACTGTAAAATGACACTAACGGGTAAAGTAAAAACGTATTTATCTAGTTGTTCACATTTTAACAAATCTGGAACGCCATCAACAGGTGCGCAAGCGAACAAGCAGGTGACGACGTCGAGACTGACCATAATTTCACCGTCGGTAAGCTTCCAGTTTTGCAGTTCATGAAGAAAATCGACCTCATGAATGAATGAATGCATGACGTGTGACTTGGAAATTGTGCCAACTAAAGGCTGTGGCAGTGAGGAGACAAGGAAGGAAGGAAGGAATCTAGACCAACAGCACAGACGACAGAGAGGTCTCACAGGACATGCAGTATAGATAAAGGGGTTGAGGGGTCTCCTTCCAGAGACACTACCTCACAAGCAGGGAAGAGTTGCGTTGTGTAAACTACACCTGCCAATCATATCCTGATCTTTGCCAAAGATGACTTTCATTTGTTGGCGAAATTCGCTGTTAACTCTCTCTGATGGGTTATATAACAGAGGTTCATATTTACTGGCATCGCTTAACAAACCATTCATCCTAGCAAGATCCATTTCTGTATCAAGAGCGACAATAACATTCACTCGCTTTTAGTCATCCAGGAATCTGGCACCACACACTCACTCTCTCATTCTCGCTCTCTCTCTCTCTTTGAGGAACTTCTTCTTCTTCTTCTTCTTCTTCTCTTGCAGGAGCGAAATCCGGATGGAGGTGGCTCCAGTGTCCTCACAGACAGCCTGCAGGGAGTGAAGGAAGGGACGGTGTTCTGGGGGAGTTACTGAGAGAGAGAGAGAGAGAGAGAGAGAGAGAGAGAGAGAGAGAGAGAGAGAGAGAGAGATAACACCCTCACAAACAACTTTTTTCACATGTTGAATTCAAAGGCAAAATTAACCTGCCGCTCCAGAGGAGAGCCTCATAACAAGAGTGAGTGAAGGGGGGGGGGGCAAGCCTTCTCCCCTGTCCCCCTCCCTCCGCCATCTTGAGGCAGAGCTTCGTCAGGAAGAATCATTGGCAGAGAGAATGAGAGCAGAGGGGGAGGAGGAGGCGGAGACTCAGTCCCTCCGAGGGTGGAAGGGGGGAGGGCCAGTGAGGATGTGACGCCCTTGGGGGAGGGAGAGCCACTGCACAGGAGGAGGTGGAGGAAGGGCAGTGGCAGGGGGGGAGGCCTCCCCAGGAGGAGGAGGAGGGAATCGGGCGGACAAGATGGCGGCTGGGTGAAGGTGGGAGAGAGAGAGAGAGAGAGAGAGAGAGAGAGAGAGAGAGAGAGAGAGAGAGAGAGAGAGTTGTGTCCCTCTTGAGAAAACCAACCGATAAATGAAGAAGATGAATCACAGAGGAGGCCTGTAATCACTTGCCCGCCATGACCTCTCTCTGAAGCTCACTCCCGTTCGCTGACGCTGCCTCAGTGTCTCTTGAGACTTCGTGGTAAGATGATATGTTACGGGACGTTCTCGGGACCCGTCCGGGAGGAGGCGACCTACCTGATCGGATGCAAAGTATTAACTGACTTTATTGTTTATATATTTTTGTATATATATATTACATATACACCTTGTATGTATATATACATACACTGATATACATGCGCATGTATATTGCACATTGTTTTAATGGCTGAAAATATAGGCCTGGAATTGAACTGAGCTCTGTCTTCGATAACATTTATTTTCTCTCTCTCTCTCTCTGAATCTTTCTCTCTTTTTCTCTTTCTCTCTCTCCCTGAATCTTTCTCCCCTTTTTCTCTCTCTCTCCCTGAATCTTTTCCTCCCTGAATCTCTCTCTCTCTCTCTCTCTCTCTCTCTCTCTCTCTCTCTTCTCTCTCTCTCTCTCTCTCTCTCTCTCTCTCTCTCTCATTTCCAGTCCATTGCACTTCACTTTCTTGTGCGGTGCAAAATGTCTTCTATGTATGTGTGGCCCCTAAGCCTTTCGTTCCTTTTACTGTACCTCCTTTCATGTTCTCTTTCTTCCGTCTGACTTTCCTCTGCCCTCTCCTAACAGTTTCTTCCCGTGACTTTTTCCTGTGACTTTTTTCCTGTGGTTTTTCACTGTGGCGTTTTCCCTGTGACTTTTTTTCTGTGGTTTTCCCTGTGACTTTTTTTCTGTGGTTTTCCCTGTGACTTTTTTTCTGTGGTTGTCCCTGTGACAAAAAATTTTTCCTGTTACTTTTTTTTCCAGTGATTTTTTTCTGTCACTTTTTTCCTATGGTTTTTTTCCTGGGACTTTTTCTTGTGACTTTTCCCGGTGACTTTTTTCCTGTGATTTTTATCTGGGGTCAAAATATGTCCTTTCTTCAAAAGTCCTTTTAAATGACCTTTCTTCAAATGTCCTTTCTTCAAATGTCCTTTTAAATATTCTTTCTTCAAATGTCCCTTCTTCAAATGTCCTTTTAAATGTCCTTTCTTCAAATGTCCTTTCTTCAAATGTACTTTCAAATGTCCTTTCTACAAATGTCCTTTCTTTAAATGTCCTTTCTGCAAATGTACTTTCTTCAAATGTGCTTTCAAATGTCCTTTCAAATGTCTTATCAAAAGTCCTTTCAAGTGTCCTTTCAAGTGTCCCTCGAAATGTCCTTTCTAATGACCCTTCAAATGATCTTTTAAATGTCCCTTCAATTGTCCTTTCAAATGTCTTCCAAAATCCTTTCAAATGTCCTTTCAAATGTCCTTTCAAATGACCCTTCAAATGTCCTTTCAAATGTCCCTTCAAATGTTCTTTCAAATGACCGTTCAAATGTCCTTTCAAATGTCCCTTCAAATGTCCTTTCAAATGACCGTTCAAATGTCCTTTCAAATGTCCTTTCTAATGTCTTCAAAAATCCTTTCAAATGTCAAATGTCCTTTCAAATGACCCAGCAAATGTCCTTTCAAATGTCCCTTCAAATGTCCTTTCAAGTGACCCTTCAAATGTCCTTTCAAGTGTCCCTTCAAATGTCCTTTCAAATGCCCCTTCTAATGTCCTTTCAAACGACCCTTCAAATGTCCTTTCAAATGTCCCTTCAAATGTCCTTTCAAGTGACCCTTCAAATGTCCTTTCAAATGTCCCTTCAAATGTCCTTTCAAGTGTCCCTTCAAATGTCCTTTCAAATGCCCCTTCTAATGTCCTTTCAAGTGACCCTTCAAATGTCCTTTCAAGTGACCCTTCAAATGTCCTTTCAAATGTCCCTTCAAATGTCCTTTCAAGTGACCCTTCAAATGTCCTTTCAAATGTCCCTTCAAATGTCCTTTCAAGTGACCCTTCAAATGTCCTTTCAAATGTCCCTTCAAATGTCCTTTCAAGTGTCCCTTCAAATGTCCTTTCAAATGCCCCTTCTAATGTCCTTTCAAGTATCCCTTCAAATGTCCTTTCAAATATCCCTTCAAATGTCCTCTCAAATGTCCCTTCAAAAGTCCTTTCAAATGTGGTTTCAAAAGTCCTTTCAAGTGTCCCTTCAAATGTCCTTTGAAATGTCCCCTCAAATGTCCTTTCAAGTGTCCTTTCAAATGTCCCCTCAAATGTCCTTTCAAGTGTCCTTTTAAATGTCCTTCCAGATTTCCCTTCAAATGTCCTTTCAAATGACCCTTCAAATGTCCCTCAAATGTCCTTTCAAGTGTCCTTTCAAATGTCCTTTCAACTGTCCCTTCAAAAGTCCTTTCAAATGTCCTTTCAAAAGTCCTTTCAAATGTCCCTTCAAGTGTACTTTCAAATGTTCTTTGAAATGTCCCTTCAAATGTCCTTTCAAATGTCCTTTCAAATGTGATTTCAAAAGTCCTTTCAAATGTCCCTTCAAGTGTCCTTTCAAATGTCTTTTGAAATGTCCCTTCAAATGTCCTTTCAAATGTCCCCTCAAGTGTCCTTTCAAATGTCCTTTCAAATGTCCTTTCTTCAAATGTCCTTTCATCAAATATCCTTTTAAATGTCCTTTCAAATGTCCTTTCAAATGTCCCTTTAAATACCCTTTCTTCAAATGTCCTTTCAAATGTTCTTTCTTCAAATGTCCTTTCATCAAATGTCCTTTCATCAAAGGCCTATCCTCTATCGTTTCCAGAAGCTGAATGATGACACTTTGACCAGAACCAGGTGGTGGCCTATCCTCTGTCGTTTCCAGAAGCTGAATTATGAAACTTTAACCAGGACCAGGTGGTGGCCTATCCTCTGTCGTTTCCAGAAGCTGAATGATGAAACTTTGACCAGGACCAGGTGGTGGCCTATCCTCTGTCGTTTCCAGAAGCTGAATTATGAAACTTTAACCAGGACCAGGTGATGGCCTATCCTCTGTCGTTTCCAGAAAGACAATAATTCCCCCAAATTAATACTGTCACTCACAGTTCATCATCAACGTGAATAAAAAGAGAGAATGATAATAAGAGTCCTGACAAAACTGCGAATGATGATGAATGAGGAAGCAGGTGATTAATGTATATATAAAGAATATTCATTCGAGAATGTTAAGGCAACAAAAATGGCTCTGGAAAAACAAAGGTATTTTCCCTCACCTGATTGTGAGAAGTTCCTTCCTGCCTCGTCTCTTCTCATTCCAGTAGAGTAAAGTGAGATGCGTCAATCCCTTGACCAGCCGGGGTCATCCACAAGTAGTTGGGGGTGGGGGGGGGGGGGGCGGTGGCAATGTTGGAAGGACTACGCCCGAATTTGCGATTGTAATGCGCTCGAGGATGACACGAGTCGCCTCATCGTCAACTTTGTAAAAACATTGACGTCCTGTCACGACGCTGCTGCTTCTTTATTCCGTAACACCATCATCACCAAGATTATCAGAAGAGGCTAATTATCATCAGTATTACTATCATCTGACCGCGAAACTTCTGTCACAGAAGCCACCAACGCCAGACATATTTTTCCCTTTTTCCCACACTATGCGGGGAGACGGCCCCCCGGCCACAAACCACACTTCCATAGGATCTACGTTGTCTCAACTCAATACAGCAATAATACTATTGCTCGATGACTGGTAATATCCTCGCCCTTAGCGATAAAGTTGAAGGAACACGGAAACGACTTCTAGAGTCACACCACAATGACAACAAAAGCGCCGGTTGGCCTGACACTCGCAGCCAACGTCTCTCCGAGTAATATAAATCTGCATAACGGCCCCCAAGAAAAATGCTTCTTAGAGTCGCTGGCCCACTTCATGGCGCCTAACAATATTATCGATGAAGAAACTGACTCTCAAGAAATAGGTGAGTTGTGACTTGCGTCAGGGAAAACACTCTTTCAATTAAGAGCAATTCGCGACCGTAATAAAGGTGGCGCATAGCGTTATTCTTTATCCACATTTTTAATGAATCCTGGTCCTAACCCGAATTTCGATGGAAGTGGCGCATAACAAGTTTCTCGGCTGATGGACACGTGTGATTTCTATCGTCATTTAGGGAGGAATTATTTTTTTTAATTTGGAGAGAGAGAGAGAGAGAGAGAGAGAGAGAGAGAGAGAGAGAGAGAGAGAGAGAGAGAGAGAGAGAGAGAGAGAGAGAGAGAGAGAGACAGATTCCACTGTAGTTTGACTACATATAACCCGGTTCCTATATTCATTTACTTGCAGGTTATAAAACTAAGCCATTCTCCAACTGTCCAAGGAGACCACTTTGACATGCTCAGCTGGTTACTGTAATATAATAATAATAATAATAATAATAATAATAATAATAATAATAATAATAATAATAATAATAATAATAATAATAAAGTTGACTGGACACCAGGGAATTGGAAGGAGGACCAAGTAGAGGGACAAAAATAATAATAATAATAACAAAAATAATTGTCACTCAGTGAGAGAAGACAGGTCCTTGTTGGGGGGGCGGGGGGGGAAAGCCTTTTAGGCCGATGTGATTCTTCGTCCTCCTTCGTCCATCGGCTGGTCTTCATAACAAGGAGGCCCTTTTTCTGCAGAGTGTGGGCGTGTTGGTTTGTGTTGGGGGAAAAGGGTTGGGCGGCAAAAGGCTTCAGAAATTATTCAAAATTCAAAACGAACTGACGGCCATCTTCATTAACGTCTCCCTCCAGTTCTCCTGTTCACATCGCTTGGTTAGCTCTGACTTCGTCTTCGGCTGTAGCCCATAAACCGTAGCATGAGGCGATCCTTAATTCATTATATCCTTTCGTACTTCCCACTGACCGCTCTCTCTGTCTCTGGACACTTAGACCATCTCTCTCTCTCTCTCTCTCTCTCTCTCTCTCTCTCTCTCTCTCTCTCTCTCTCTCTCTCAATCCAATGAAACCAGGTAAATAAAACCATATTCAATTTTCCAACAGCCTCCATTTCGAATGTCGAATCTGGACCATCTTTTAAATGGATTTAATTTGATTAATGTGAAGCTTTCACTGCTTAAAAACGTCCCTCAGAAACGAGAGAAATGAAACAAAATATCCCATTGTTTATGATATCAAAATATATATCTATCTAAGCGATGTCATGTTGAAAGATCCCGCCATGTCATGTGATTGGAATCTGAATAAAACCGGCCAAATGACAAAGGGGATATTATTTATGGGGTTTTCCAGGTGAAGTCTCGACTGACATTGAACAGGTCATTGAACTCTATCCTTCGGCGAGCAGGTCGCACCTGTGACCATTTAAGGGGCGGGGGGAAGGTGCCTTACCCCCCATTCATTGTACGCCGTCAGTTGCTGCTGTCCATTGGATAAGTCTGAGAGCCTTCCTGTGCTAAAGATAGAGAGAGAGAGAGAGAGAGTGTGTGTGTGTGTGTGTGTGTGTGTGTGTGTGTCTACGGAACTGCTCCCCAAGAGTAAACCGGTTTTTGGGGGAGGACGAAACGCCAGCAATCCTCTCCAGCACTTCCTCCCCCACCATCCCCAACACCCGCCTCGAGCGGCTGGACTGAGAATCGGGCGGGAACTTTATATAAGCTTCTCATAGTTCAGGTTGATGTTCATTTCCTTCGCTGAATTATTATTATTATTATTTTATATTATATTAAAATCAAGGTGAATACGGCAATCACGCCCTCCCCACCCCAGCACCCCTGAATATCTGATTGATAGCCATGACTCCTTTTCCCTCAGATGGAGAAGGGGAGGGAGGGAGACAGACATGAGAGAGAGAGAGAGAGAGTTGTGTCTCTCTTGAGGAAATCAGCCGATAAAGGAAGAAGAAGAATCACAGAGGCCGATAATAACTTACCCGCCATGACCTCTCTCTCTCTCTCTCTCTCTCTCTCTCTCTCTCTCTCTCTCACTGACGCTCGCAAGACTCACGCTCACTGATGCTCATTAGACTGACACATGCAAGACTGACGTTCACTGACGCCCGCGAGAGTGACGCTCGGAAGACTGACACTCATTATACTGACACATGCAAGACTGACATTCACTGATGCTCGTTAGACTGCCTTCGGCAATGATAATGCTCACTAACGCTCGTTAGACTGACGTATGCAAGACTGATGCTCAGTGAGGCTTGTTAGACTGACACTCGCAAGACTGACGCTCATTAGACTGGTGCTCATTAGTATGACGCTCGCAAAACTAACGTTCACTGATGCTCATTAGACTGACACATGCAAGACTGACATTCACTGATGATCGTTAGACTGACGGCCGCAAGAGTGACGCTCGGAAGACTAACTCTTGTTAACTAACACATGCAAGCAAGACTGACAACTCGCTGATGCTTATTAGACTGACACAATGCATTCACTGACGCTCGTTAGACTGCCTTCTGCAATGATGACGCTCACTAATGCTCGTTAGACTGAGGTATGCAATGATGCTGCTCACTAATGCTCATTAGACTGACATATGCAAGACTGACGCTCAGGAAGGCTTGTTAAACTGACGCTCTCAAGAGTGATGCTCGCAAGACTGACGCTCATTAGATTGATGCTTGTTAGACTGACCCCCGCAAGTCTGATAATCATTAGACTAACACTCACTAATGCTCGCTAGACTGACAATCGCAAGACTGACTCTTGCTAGACTGCAACTCGCAAGACAGACGCTCTTTAGACTGACGATCATTAATCTGACACTCTTTAGACTGATGCTCCAAAGACTGATGGTTGTTAGACTGACACTTGCAAGACTGAAGCCCTCAAGACTGACGCTCACTCACACTCTTTCTCTCCCTCAGTTCCCTTATTATTATTATTATTATTATTATTATTATTATTATTATTATTATTATTAAAAGTGGTTGTAATGACGTCATCGCATTACGTAGGAAGAAAAAGCATATTTTTCCTTACTTTTCTTATTTCCTCACATGATGACGTCATCGGAGAATCTGAGGAGGTCCTTCCCCTGACAAAGGTGCTCCTAAGGGGCGGTTCCCCTAGGGCACTTTGGGTCCCCTCAGCATTGTGGTTCAGGCCATCCTCAGGCCGCTTCCCTATCCTGGCAGGAAACCTGCCTACCTCCAGGGAAGCAGCCTCTGAGGAGGATCTTCCCCACTCAAGGCTGCCTTCAAGGGAAGACATCCTTAGGGTGCCTTGGGACCCCTCAGCCTTGTGGTTCAGGCACTCCTCAGGCCCACTTACCCAGCCTGGCAGGAAACCTGCCTACCTCCAGGGAAGCAGCCTCTGAGGAGGATCTTCCCCACTCAAGGCTGCCTTCAAGGGAAGGCTTCCTTAGGGCACCTTGGAACCCCTCAGCCTTGTGGTTCAGGCCCTCCCAAGGCCCGCTTCCCCAGCCTGGCAGGAAACCTGCCTACCTCCAGGGAAGCAGCCTCTGAGGAGGATCTTCCCCACTCAAGGCTGCCTTCAAGGGAAGGCTTCCTTAATGCACCTTGGGACCCCTCAGCCTTGTGGTTCAGGCACTCCTCAGGCCCGCTTCCCCAGCCTGGCAGGAAACCTGCCTACCTCCAGGGAAGCAGCCTCTGAGAAGGATCTTCCCCACTCAAGGCTGCCTTCAAGGGAAGGCTTCCATAGGGCACCTTGGGACCCCTCAGTCTTGTGGTTCAGGCCCTCCTTAGGCCTGCTTCCCCAGCCTGGCAGGAAACCTGCCTACCTCCAGGGAAGCAGCCTCTGAGGAGGATCTTCCCCACTCAAGGCTGCCTTCAAGGGAAGGCTTCCTTAGGGCACCTTGGGACCCCTCAGCCTTGTGGTTCAGGCCCTCTTCAGGCCCGCTTCCCTAGCCTGGCAGGAAACCTGCCTACCTCCAGGGAAGCAGCCTCTGAGGAGGATCTTCCCCACTCAAGGCTGCCTTCAAGGGAAGGCTTCCTTAGGGCACCTTGGGGCCCCTCAGTCTTGTGGTTCAGGCCCTCCTCAGGCCCGCTTCCCAAGCCTGGCAGGAAACCTGCCTACCTCCAGGGAAGCAGCCTCTGAGGAGGATCTTCCTCACTCAAGGCTGCCTTCAAGGTAAGGCTTCCTTAGGGCACCTTGGGACCCCTCAGCCTTGTGGTTCAGGCCCTCCTCAGGCTCGCTTCCCCAGCCTGGCAGGAAACCTGCCTACCTCCAGGGAAGCAGCCTCTGAGGAGGATCTTCCCCACTCAAGGCTGCCTTCAAGGGAAGGCTTCCTTAGGGCACCTTGGGGCACCTCAGCCTTGTGGTTCAGGCACTCCTCAGGCCCGCTTCCCCAGCCTGGCAGGAAACCTGCCTACCTCCAGGGAAGCAGCCTCTGAGGAGGAACTTCCCCAGTCAAGGGTGCCTTCAAGGGAAGGCATCCTTAGGGCGCCTTCAGGCCCCTCTGCCTTGTGGTTCAGACCCTCCTTATCCCTACTTTTCGAATATGACACCAAACCTCCGAAGGCTTCAAGGAGACTCGAAGGATTTCGGAGCTTGCTTCTGGAGACTCTGAAGTTGGAGTTCCACTGAGCTCTAGCGCTGGGGGCATCAGCGAATGGCTCTTCTTCTCTCTCGCCCTTCCACCAGGAGCTGAGACCGAAGGATTCTGAAGCACTTTCAAGGAAGACTCTGAAGGTTTTAGGCCCTTTCAGCATCGCTGCAACCACTCGTTTGCTTTCCTTTCCTGATATACATGGCGTCTCTCTCGTGCCTCCAGGAACTGAAGACTGACTGAAGGAAGGATTCGAAGACGGCGAGAAGTCCTCTGGATTCCTACGAGACTTCACAGATCTGTTGATCCAAATAGTAATTCTGGCAATATGAATCTCCTCTCTCTCTCTCTCTCTCTCTGCTTTCTTCTTGTGAAAGTCCTCGAAAGTCTCTGTTCCAGGGTCATCCTCTCCTCCTGATTCCTTCCCGTGCTCATCTCGAGTGCGGAACTTAGTCCCAAACGTGACAGTATTAAAAACATTCCCGCTTCATAAATCGCCGAAGGCTGCAACGTCGACTCCATTCTGCTCCTCCGCCATGTAGTCTATATTTTCATGAGCATAAAATTGTTCACTGAATTCATCTGTATAAATCTTCGTCTTTTTTTCATTTTTAACCAGATTTCGTTTTTGGAAACTGAAATTTGCAATTTTCTGAGCCATAGCAACGTTGGGCGCATGCGCCAATGATTTTTTTTTCTCTCTCTCTCTCGTCCTTCCAGGAGCTGGAAAATTTTTGAAACTTTTAGATCATTCCAGCTTCGCCTTTAAAGTCAAATATAATAAAATTTTCATTTATTGTAGAACGAAACCAAACAGCATTTTAATCACATTTTCCTAAATCATTATTGCCCCAGGTTGAATGCATTTAAAAATCAAAGCACATTATTATTGTATACTATCAAGAGGAAGGAATAATCATAAGATATCGATAAATATGAAATATTACTTCTTTTAAATGAACTCCTCAATATTCTTTGGAAGCTTCAGTTTCAAGTCAGTGGCCTCTTTAGTGGGCTTCTTGTTCCATATGAATAGGGTTCTTCATCTTCTCAATAATAATAATAATAATAAAGGCTTACAGGATTTCATTGACCATTTATGTATTGTCTGTGGCCCCACTTTTCCCCCGAATTCTGTTGTCCAGAGGTTCAACACTTGAATTGTCTTTCCAGTTTCAGTTACTCTCCTTTCTTCGACTTCATTTCCTTCTCAGCTTTCCTTTGCCTTGTTGATTATTATTATTATTATTATTATTATTATTATTATTATTATTATTATTATTATTATTATTATTATTATTATTATTATTATTATTCACATGTGTTTGTCATTATTTTTTCATGATGTCACTTAACATATAGATTCACTAACACCAATAATGCTTCTTGCTGTTCAATAAAAAGTCAGAGATAGATAACAGATAGATAGAATATGTAATGAGTATTTCACGAATGGATGACTCTCTCTCTCTCTCTTTCCGTAATGTTACAGCTAGGTCAGCTTACCTGACCTCACAGGTCAGGAAAGCCCCAAAACTAATCACCTGAAGAATCACCAGAATTATTCTGTGAATCTTCTACAGCACTGCCCGAGGGACGGTGGCTAACGTTCAAATATAACATTCCTTTCATTCCCCCTCTTTACATTCTACATCAATAGATGTTACTTACATAAGTACAAATGTCTTTCCACAGACTTCCACAAACGTCTCAGAACTCCTGGCAAGTGACGTCATCATATCTCTGTTCTATAATAATGTCATTCTCTCTCTCTCTCTCTCTCTCTCTCTCTCTCTCTCTCTCTCTCTCTCTCTGGTCATCAGTTCACGTATGAATATCCCATTAATATAGTATAATTTTACCATGTTCTTTCTTTTGATGTTTATTGATGTTCATGATAATATCCCTCTGAGGACGTGTTCATGAAATGAAATGATTGCAGGTCATTCTCATGTCCTTATTTTGAAGGTTAATCAAATAGGTACAAATATAGCAATTGCTTAAAGTCTTGATTCAGTTTTATGTATAGGAAACTAAACTGTTTAGGTCATGTGATTATAGGGAGTTAATAATGTGTTCAAAGGCTTAATAGTTCGTTTCAGTTTGAGTTCATTTTCATTCCTCTAATCTTAAGAAGCGACCAATGGGAATCTTCCTTTCATTATCTCAGAAAACTGAATCAAAATAAAGAATGAAATCGGATTTCAGTTTCGTCTTCAATTCTCCGTATACTCTCAGGCGGCCACGTGGTCACCATGCGGTCCTTCTCCACCAAAATATGTACAGCAAATTTAACTATAAGCAAGTCGTCATCGCCATCTGTTAGCCACCTAAGAAAATCAGCGCAAGTGGACCGCTGCGTCTTGAAAGGTGGGCGTGAGAGTTAGCTAGATTATTTTTATGACAAGCTTTCCTCATTACTTAACATGTTAATTGTGTTAAGGTCACTAAATACAGCATCAGCTGGGAAAAAATAATTCATAAAAAGGAAAAATTGGGCTAAAATGATCACAAGTAGCGAAAATGATGAGGCACGTCATAGACGACATGAAGATCCAGGCAGACCAACTTAACAGATTAATACCGGATTTTGGGCAAGAATTTTACCGTTCTGAGCGTAAAATAATAGAATAAAAAGTTATTTAAGTAAAATTCATGTTTCTGAACTTACTGCATACTACTTTAAATAGTAAACTATCTTTGATTCATCAACTTTAAAAGCTGCACAGATTGGCTGTTCCGACAACTCTGCTGTTACTGTTCTCAGGCGTAAAGGTCCCGCCATCTTTTACTCTGAACAAATACTTGCAGGAAACAAATACATATAATTTACATATTTTTTTGAAGGGGGTTGGGGGGCTGGGATCCTACGAAATAATAAGTAGAAGGAATGAATTATCATTATTTGCGTACTCAATATCCTTCACGATTCACAAACCATATCGATAGTGTTTAAGATGTGATAATCCTAACATTTGTCATGAACAGATCAAATTCAGATTCTTCCTCAACTCATCTGCTGAAACTGATGTATATTTGCGTCGTAATTTTATGATACCAAAATATCAGAAAAGTCTTGGACAAAGCATAAAGTAGGAAGGATCATTGTGGTAATAAAAACATGAATTGTCACAGAGCGGTTGAAGTATAGTTTATGACGACAAGAATATATGTTGGGGTAATATGTCTTATATTTTAGACAAAGATAAAAAAACATTCAACTTGAAAATAGCTCTAACTCAGCACTAAATTTATTCTGAAAGAATTCATCGAGAATAATGATGGCAAACTTTCTTTTTATTCTCCAAAATTACTGAGAATTACCGCTCATGAATTTCACGCTATTTAGAGGATTAAGAATAACTGCTTTGATTATGGGAGCATAATGGTATGAATCACCAATGTTCTGCAACTGCTATGCATGTTCTTCATTGGAGGTCCAATAAGCTGCCTTTTATCCATTTCGAAAGGAGGATCAATTTGGCTTACGAACAAATCCCTTGGCTGTAGCTCTGCTTTCTGACGAATCTTGGTTCGGTTGCAGCATTGCCATAATGCAAGGAAGCTGCAATATACTGCGGTTCCATAGGTATATGGATCATTAGAGACCCAAAAAGACTCGGTTCTATCCTGTCTGAGGGAAAAGTTGGGTTAGCCCCCCCCCCCCCCAAAAAAAAACTGAAACCATATCCTTCCCATGCAAGAGAACTTTGGCTGGCTTGCAACATTGTCGTATTGCAAGCAAATTGCAATATATTGTGATTTCGAACGCAGATTTGACATTAGAGTCCCAGTTGGCTGCCTTTTATTCGGTTTGAAGATTCAATAGTTGGTTTGCACCTCCCAGAATCCAATGGACTACATTTTATCTAATTTAAAATAAAATTTGCAAGCTCCTATGAAAAACCTAAGGCTATGGATCTGTTATTGTCATGAATTTAGCCTTCTGGCAAATATTGCAGCATTGCAAACCCATTTTAATAAAAGTCAGTTATGCCTGCATGCCTGCAAGCCATTGAAGACCCAGTAACTGCATTTTATCCAAATTCAGAGTAAAGATGGTTTGCTCCCAGAAAAAATCGTTGCTTTCAACACTGCCTGTTGCCAGCTAATTACAAAGCATTGTAATTTCGAAATCATTCATTAGAAGCCAAAAAACATCCAGTTAGAAGGGAAGATTGTCTTGCTGTTTTATACTAATTTTGCAATAATTGCAACAATACCTCATTACTCCTAATATCATCATATTTCACATTGCACCTCCATCTGCAACACTGCAGTGAGTGAGGATATTTGCTGTCCTTTATGGGAGCCTTCTGGGATGGAGATTCCTTCATCAAATGATTGCATGGCATTTTCAGGCCCTTCTTTGGTCAGGCAACGATGCTGGTATACATATCGGAGTTATTCTTTCGTCTTGATTCAGTTTCATGCACATGACACTAAACTGTAATTGTCATGTGATTACAGGAAATTATCATGTGTCAAAGGCTATATTACATCACATTTATTGCTCATTTTCAGTATTCTGTCTAAAGGAATGATAATTGAGACTTTTCCATCCATCATCTCAGAAAACTGTATAAAAAAAATGAATAAAATCGGATTTCAGTTTCGTCTTCAATCCTCCGTATCCTCTAAGGCGGCCACGTGGTCCCCATGCGGTCCTTCTCCACCCAAAAATTTACAGTAATTTTGACTATAAGCAAGTCGTGAACGCCATCTGTTGGCCACCGAAGAAAATCAGCGCAAGTGGACCACTGCATCTTCACAGATGGGCGAGGAAACCACTTAGATTATTCTTATTCCCATCTTTTTCTCATAATCTAAAATGATAAGTCTATAGGGATATCCAAATTAACTTCAATTGAAAATGATATTTCATTCAAAGGAAAAATTACCCAAAATTCGACGCAAGGGAAAACGGCAAAAAATCAACTTGCCTACAGTCCTCCCCCAGAGCGAAAATGCCGCCGCCCGTCATAGACGATACGAAGATGCAGGCAGACCAACGAAGTGAAATGCAACATCGTATTTTGGACAAGAATATTGCAGTTCTGAGCATAAAATAATCGAATCGAAAGTGATTGATTTAAATTCTGGTTTCTGAACTTACTACAGACTACGTGAAATACCAAACTACCTTTAATTCTTCTGCTTTAAAGGCTAAATATAGATTGGCAGCTCCGAAAATGCAGGCATCCCAACAAAATGAAATTCAACATATCGTATTTTGGACGAGAATACTTTAGTTCTGAGCGTAAAATAATGTGATTAGGGTTTATTTATAACATAATCAGGTTTCTGACCTAACTGGGGTTTACTGGAAATAATAAATTATCTTTAGTTCATGAACTTTCAAAGCATGATATAGATTGGCAGTTCCGACAACCCTCCCTCCCTGCACTTCCTGTTCTTGGAGGTCAAAGTCTCAGGCCGGATATCTACGGGAAACAGTAGCATCGTTTCTTTCTGGATTTCAGGGGGAAATGATACGAAAATAATCATAAAGATGGCATGGCTTTGTTTACATACATAACATCCTCCAAGATTAACAGATCGTATTGTTAATATGTAAAATATTTTCCTTATATGCATCGAAAAGGATGAACATAAATAAATTCAGAGACTTCCTCAACTACAGTGCTGAAAATGTGCAGGATTATGCAGATGTTGTTATGTCAGTCATTTTCGATTAAATTTTTGCTTGCATGCTTCTTCGTGCATAAAGACGATTATTATCATTGTTGACTGGATATACAATCATAGCATGATTATTTAAAAAAATATTAAACATTCTGTTACTGTAAAATACAATCATGGTTTGATTACAATATCACTATTATACAGTTGCAAAGACACTACTGGTATTGTCTTAGTTTCATGACATATATACAGTATATATATACATACACACACACAAACACACACATTTATATATATATATATATGTGTGTGTGTGTGTGTATAGCGCCTTCTAATGGCACCTTCTTGAACGAGGCTGATAATCCTCTCAGAGAGAGGCATGGTGGGGGTGGTCACAATACACGAGCCTCAGGGGCATTTTGGGGCATGTCGTAGGAACTAATCGTCCGCCATAGCTTTCTGAAGGGCGTCGTGTGCAGGTAGGGTCGGGCTGTTCTTCATCAAAAGGCTAAAACCACTTCTATTTCTTCTAAACTTAAATGCAAAGATTTTAATACCGGAGCAGTTAGAGGAGTGGGCCATTCCTCGACGATCTTTGAATCTCCTTATCTGTTTGAGAGTTAGAATGACCGTCATTAATGAAGAACACCTGGGTGACCCTGTCGAGTTCTTTATTATTTGTGGAGTGCCATGAGGAGCAGTGTGAAAGAAGAAGGAGCCCTTTCAACAAAAGCAGTCAGGGCACTGAGCTTCAGTCCCTCAGGGCACTCAGTCACTCACTCACTCACTCCAACCGTGAAGGCAGAGGCTCAAGTGAGATCCCTTCGTTGACGCGTCCGTCTCCAAATGCCCCAAAATTGCGAGACGAGGATATCAAGGACCGGAAGTCGTTTCCTGTCTGTGCATAAGGCCAACTTCTTCATCTGCACAAACAGCAACCTTATTGTAATTCGGTACATCTCAGAATTTGTTGAGGCCGTCGGGTGATGAACTACAGCAAAACATTAGCGGCCATATTTGACTTTTCCTGAGCTTTTATATAATTTTCTCTGTTTATCTTACTGAAGTTAAAGCGTTCCTGAATGTGTCTATTCCCTTCCTCTGATGAAATGAATGTGAGACAATTATTACCTGACCTTTCCACTATAGAGAAAGAAATTTTTTGAAAAACAGAGAAACTTTATTATAAATCAAGTTGTGTGGGTGCATCCGTTATTTATAATAATAATAATAATAATAATAATAATAATAATAATAATAATAATAATAATAATAATAATAATAATAATAATAATAATAATAATAATAATAATAATTTGGCAGAAGACCCTCCCTCAGACTTGTCTCATTAAATACTAGTGATTCCTTTGCGGCGTTGACTTCAAAATGAGTCTTTTCAAAGTCTGATGACCTCAGTCTCTGGGGGATTGGTCTTGCAAGTGTCTGTCTGTCCTTCATCTAAGTCTGTCGTTCTCAAGGACAGAGACACAGCCAGGTTCGAGTTCGTCTCTACATTTCATTTGCACAGAGTATAAACAGGCACGAAAAATACGGGTGACTGTTCCAGCTTTATTTCATTGATGGTGGGATCATTTCGGAAGTTCCAGCGAAGGTCCAATGCATTACTAACCTAGTATTATTTTCCTTGCATTTTAATACATTTTATCTGATCATTAATGCTGCCTGGGTGGTACATGTTTAGACAGCCTTATGTTATCATGGGCACTTACAAAAAGGCAGCTCAGAAGTGATGCAAAGGTGTCCAAATGAGCACGATGACTGATGTGAGCCTCTGGACTCGGAACAATAAAGAGAAACCGGATTGAAATGTCCATTAGGGCATTCCATAGACGCTCTCAGTAGGCCGTTAGGTGGTTAGTGACGTCACGTGCTTCCCGGTGGTGAGTAGCCACACCCTGGACCATTTCTCGAGGCTGGTTCTGAACTCGGGGTTTCATGTCCTGTATCTCCTGGAGGAGGCTTCAGTTAGATGGTGCCCTTTGCTCATAAATTTAGGGCTTCATGCCCCACTATCTCCTGGAGAAGGCTTCAGTCAGCTGGCGGCCTTTGCTCAGTCGAATTGCTGAGGTCATCGTGTCTCAGGGACTGTGTCTAGTCGGTGTTCGTAGCATCATTGGCAGGAAGTTTGTCTCCTGCTTGAGTTCAGGGATGGTCTCATTATTATTATTATTATTATTATTATTATTATTATTATTATTATTATTATTATTATTATTATTATTATAAACAGATCTTCTAAGAGCTGAATAGCCTTCAATAACTGGACCAAAGAAGGCATCCCAGTAGGTAAAGCCCAATGGGGCATTGCCTCCCTCAGGAAATACCACCAGCAAGAAGCCCCGAGGGAGTTCCCTGCCTGGAGGAAAATCAGCTCAGACCAACTGACCTATCACAGACCCTGATGACCCCTGACACCATGTGACGTCACTCACGACCTTCCGGCCATCTGACCTCAAACAGACTTTTCCTGAACCCTTGTCTTCCTCATGCTCTGCTGACCTTCTTTGTTCTTCTTACCAGACACTAAGGGTGGACCCAGAGCTCTCCTATTCATGAATTTCTTATTTATCATTCTTATTGACATATTTACTTTTTATTATCTTGGTTTTTATTATTTCAGTTTCATATTGCTTCGAAATATCTACTTTTTTTACGAAACTTTCCCTTTATCTTATTCGTTATTTTCCTGTCTTATCGCTGTCAACTCTGCTTTATTCTTTTCCCTTATTCAGCCATCTGTTACCTTCATCATCTCCTTAGGTTTAGTAACTGAATTGTCTTTCCATTTCCATCCACTTTCCTTTCAACTTCGTTTCTTTATCAACTTTTCTTTCGGGTTTTGTTTGAATGAACGACCGAAAGTGTCCAACCGCCAGTCTCACTGCCACTTGCCCCATTAACTGAAATGTGGGTCTCTTTTCCCGTAGAGTTTCATCAATGTTCTCTCATAAGACTTCTCGGTCTCTCCCGTCAAGCTTTTATTGTCTCAGACAGATCACCCACGTCTTCTCGTCTGCGGGTTTAAACTCCACTTAGGGGCCGCTCAAGGAACACTGGTCCGTGCTGGTGTAAGGCCACTGTAATCTCCAGAATAATCCATAACATTAGATACATCATTCTAATTCGGGGTTTATCTTCTGAATAATAATAATAATATAATAATAATAATAATAATAATAATAATAATAATAATAATAATAATAATAATAATAATATTAATGATAATAATAATAGTAATAATAATAATAATAATAATCATTCATACCCTCTTCTCTCTCTCTCTATCTCTCTCTCTCTCTCTCTCTCTCTCTCTCTCTCTCTCTCTCTCTCTCTCTCTCTCTCTCTGAATATCAATGTATTGAATTTTGTGTATGGAAAAACTGGAAAAAATGAATTGTTATTTTGCGTCAAAATTGACTCATGAAAGCAACATTGCAATATATTGCAAGTGGGTCCTCCAGCTGCGTAAAATGCAGCATTTTAAGTCTAATCCTGCGCAGGATTGCGAAATTGAAAATTCTATCAGTGCAGACTATGTCAAAACTTAAGGAGACAGTATTTTAAAATTTGCTTTTTTTTATGACCTCTCTTACAGATAATTTATCTCTGTGTTTCTTATTTAAAATCGGGATGCTTCCCCTGTTGGATCCCTTGACTTTGTAGCATTCTGCTCTGCTAACTAACCCTTTCAGTCAAAAGGCCTCTGTAAGGTCCCTCTAAGAGCCAGAGTTGTCAATGGCAATATTTTGCTTTGTACGTTGTCTGTGAAGTTATTATTCACGCTATGACGCTCATTCTGGTGTCATTGGAAAGCGGAATGCGTGTACTTTATTCTGGTATATTCAAAAGAAGTATATAAGCAAAATTTAATAGTGTCAGGATGAGTTAAAATCGTCAAAAAATAACCAGTCTCAGCATCTTAAGCCACATCGGGGCTGCTTTCCGTATGATGCACGATCAGGTTTGCAACCTAACCAGCTCCTTCATGTATAAAAAATTATGCAATAAATTTTTAGTTTTAATGAAATTACTGTTGCCTAATAAACCTCTGTATACCAATTTAATTGTCTTCGAAAACGGCTCTTCTAATGCTTTCCTTTTCTGCCTGAAATGATCTCGAAAAATGAGCAGCATCACAAACCCATTGCAAATATCATCTTAGACAAAAGCTGTCAACAGAATCTTGCAACTCCAAGATGGCAGATGACTGAGCTCTCTACGTCTCCCGGATGAATCATTTTGCATCGTGGCCTTTACATTATTATTATTATTATTATTATTATTATTATTATTATTATTATTATTATTATTATTATTATTATTATCAGAAGTAGTGGTAGTAGTAGTATTATGACGTGATATCACTTAAACAGAACACTAAAAAAATTGGTATATTTAGTAAGCAACATCCTACTCTATGCCTACCAAAATAAAGCTGAAATTTCTGAAACATTATAGATTATCTAATAAACATTAATAAAACTATCCTAACTCGAATTACTGACATTGCAAGCTTGAAATTATCTGCCTACATCTCAGCTAGCTTTCACGAACGCAATATATTCAATGAAACGTCTGATATTCATTATCATTTATATTTATCCATTTTTTTTAAAAAGGGCAAACCTCACACAAGACTAGACCGTTTGATAGTTGGGAAACTAGCATTATCCAATTAAAACACCGGCGCCTCGTTTTCCCCCAAGTACCGAAGGGCCTCAGGTGACTGTGACGTATGCAAAATCAGCACTCGAAACTGGATTGGACCGGATTTAATTTCAGAATCGTGGACTACAGACGCCATCTACTGATTGCCCCAAGCAAAACGGTGTTCAAGCAGAAAACTGTTGTGCTTTTGATGGCGAGGCAAGATGAAAATTGCCGAATAAGTGATTGCAATGACTGTATGCAAAAATAGAGTTTGTATTCAGTTATTTATGCCTCTTGATGCCTAGCAAAGAAGTGTTTGAAGCCAAATGCATGAAAATGAACGAGGGAATTCACGAATTGGGTTCTGGTAATACATACACTGCCCGGGACTGTCAGCCGGCAAAAAGATAGAATTGCCAACAAAATATGATTATTCCACATATTATTATAGTCTAAATTATGGCAAAACTAGGGGTACTTTATAGAAAGAAGGATTCATATTATTATTCTTAGCTTTATTCTCTGCAAAATCTCACACAAATGATATTTTTCTTCTGGTTCGCATTTTTAATTTTTTCAAGGGTTTGTATGGCTGGCTACAGGGCTACAGGGTGTAGCT
This sequence comes from Macrobrachium rosenbergii, assembly GCA_039081455.1. NCBI lineage: Eukaryota > Metazoa > Arthropoda > Malacostraca > Decapoda > Palaemonidae > Macrobrachium > Macrobrachium rosenbergii. The sequence goes on along the minus strand of JANJGK010000916.1, from coordinate 249,297 downwards.
ACAGGGTGTCAGCACTGGGATTCTTTTTAAGTTTCCTCCAGACTAAATGAGTCCAGAAAACCATCACTGGGTACTTTCTAATACCTCCTTAGACGATGCACTTTATAAAGGAATAAATTTCTATACGTTAACGTATTTCATCTTGAAGATAATGGTCAGTATATAAGAGATTTTACATAGCTGATATCCTAAAAGAAAGATATTTTTCCTTCAAGTTTCCACAAGGTTATAGAGATTAAATTATCTCCTAGGTCGTAATAAAGTCAGAATACACTCTATATTAATATCATATAAAGAAAAAGTATAATAAAAAGGTCAAGAAATGCTTAAAATAATAGTGATACTGATATGAGTAACATAATTACCAAGTGCAAATGTACTTTAGTTTTCTTGCAGAGAGAAATTGCGTATAATATTTTGCAAATTGATGGAAATTACATCTGATTACGATATATATAATTCCATTTGTATTATTCATATCCCTAGGGCTGCTTCTCGATTTCCTATCGTATCCTCGGGATTTTAAGGTTGGTATTCTGAGTAACAAATTCCCGACGTATTTCAGCGTCAGTTTTCGAATTTCCACGGATTTTAGCAAACTCGAAACATACTTTCAACTAGAAACAATTATTTTTATTGAATATATCTCAAAATTGGCAAAACTTCCATCAAAATAGAATTTAAAGGATTCACAAAATTTGCTTCGATTAGTCCTTGATGTGTCATGAATGCCAACTTTTTAGACTTTTAAACGAGAGAATTTTCTTACTTTTTTCACATTATTTGCTAATCTTTGGATCGAAAATGAAGAAGTATTCCTTACGAGAATCGTTGACCATCTTTCGTTCATTGATTTTCGTAAAGAATAGTTCGTCATTGGCCCTGAATTGCATGTTAAAGCCTCTGTTAATGTTGGTAATCCTGCTTCCTCTCCGGACAAGGAGCAGCCATTGTTTGTTACCAGAACGAACTTCGTCGCTTTGCTGAAAACTTTTCATTTTCTTCAAAATGTCCCCTAATTTAGGATCAATTTTAGAAATATATACTACTTTTAACCATAATAGTTATCATATATATTGATAAAGGGTTTATCTGTGGTCTCGTTAAATGAATATATAATAGTTTCGTCTTCAAACAACCAACCTTCATCCAAAGATTGTCATAGCACTCAATAGATGTCTTTAGTGTTCGATCTTGAGCAAACTTTACTTAATAAAAAATATCTTATATTTGCCATTACTAACGCGTAATACCTTTTATTTAGTATCGCTAGCCAGCAGAAATCTTCTTTGTATTACTAGTAATGTCTTTGGTCATATATTGATATAAATATCTTTATCTTTATAATGATTTTAATTGATTTATGAAATTTAAAAGCGAGGCAGACGAGATTTCTATACTTAACCATTATTATTATTATTCAGAAGATGAACCTTATTCATATGGAACTAGCCCACAAAGACCACTGACTTAAAATTAAAGCTCTCAAAGAATATTAAGGTGTTCATTCGAAAGAAGTAACAGAAGGTAAAAGGGAAATACAGAAAGTGGAGATCAGTTATCAGTAAAACTGATAAATTAACAAATAAATAAAAGTGTATTAAACCTGATGCTAGAAAATGACACATGTTAATCACATCAGCTGGTCGGGCTTGACTTATCCTAACTTTTCACCCAACGTACATCAAAGGGTATTTGGGTTAATTTGATATATATAATAATTAATTTATAATGCCCACAGAGGTGAAGTCCCTAGGCATGCCCCCACCCCCCATCAGCCCCAGCAGTCACTGGCTGACCACTGCATTGCAATGGCAGAAATTCAGATGCCTTTCGTATCCAATCTTTTGCTGGATCTTCTGAAATAAAGATTTTCTGGCCAATTTCCATTTTACGATTAACAAGCTGAATATTTACATATTTTAATCATTATTATATTGAATTTTTAAGAGGATTCCCAGTTATTTTATTTGCGTGTCTATATCCATTTATTTACCTGTTAATAACTTTTTTACTTAATAATACTGGAGGTAATAATAATCTTCATAGAAATTTCTGAAAATGGGTTTTCGATTCACCAGCCAATAAGGAATCGTCTACGAAGATGCTTTACCAAAACCCAAAGATTTCAGCCAATAAAAGGAGGCGTTAGAAACATTGTTTGTGGAGTGGGCCTCTGATTGGTCAAAGCAACTCCTGTCCTTTTTTTAGTCACAGCGGTAAGCCTCAGTGTAGTTCTAAACGCGAAAACGGAAAGGTAGTTTTAATATACAACAGGTGAAGTAGAAATGGCAATGATGACATCGCTAAGAACGAGGAGTTTCCAGGTAGTTTTTTCTCTTATTGGAAATCTTGAGACGTTTCTAGGTAGTTTTTGTCTGACATTATTGGGTCATATTCTTGCTTTTGTAGGAGCTGGAGGTTTGAACTACCTTTGGGAATCTGGAAAATATGGAGAGGAGGATTGTGGCCACAGGATTTGGGATTTTGAACATTTTCGAAAAATACTCATAGACTGTGAAGTCCCCCAAGGTTGGAATCCGCAGCCATTACTTGAGGCTCTTTGCAGCGTGCCTTCAATGGGCCCCCTAGCTGCTACAACCCCTTTCGTTCCTTTTACTGTACCTCCTTTCATATTCTCTTTCTTCCATATTACTTCCCTCAACCCTCTCCTAACAAGAGGTTTTCCTCTTGTTACGCCTTTCAAACCTTTTCACTGTCAGTTTCCGTTTAAGCGTTGAATGACCTCATAGGTCCCAGTGCTTGGCCTTTGGCCGAAATTCTATATTCAGTTTAGTTCAAGGTTGGAATACCCATGGTACAGTATGCTGTTCAAAAGGATTTTCCAGATTTTTTTTTTTTTTTACCAAAAATATGGTTCAGGGCCTGTGACATACCTCTCTCTCTCTCTCTCATGTGTCTGTCTCCCTCCCTCTCCTTCTCCATCTGAGGGAAAAGGTGTCATGGCTGTCAATCAGATATTTGGGGGGTTGGTGATTGCCGTATTCACCTTAATTTGAATATAATAATAATAATAATAATAATAATAATAATAATAATAATAATAATAATAATAATATAATAATAATAATAATAATAATAATAATAATAATAATTCAACGAAGGAAAAGCAAAGCAAATCAACCTCAACTGTGAGAAGTTGACACAAAGTTCCTTCCCGGGCGATTCCCAGTCGACGAGTTGCTGGAGGCGGTGTTGGGGAACAACAAAGGCCTCACTCACTCACACTACTGTTTCTGATGACATGACCTGGAAATCCTCTTAAATAATAATAATAATAATAATAATATCCCCTTTGTCATTTGGCCACTTCTCATCAGATCCCAGTCACATGACATGGCGGAACCTTTCAACATGACATCGCTTAGATAGATATATATTTTGAAATCATAAACAATGGGATGTTTTGTCTAATTTTTCTCGTTCCTGAGGGACGTCTTTAGCAGTGGAAATGAAAGGCTCAAATCATCAAATGAAAGCGTTTTCAAAGAGGGTCCAGATTCCATATTCGAAATGGGGGTTGTTGGAAAATTGAACATGGTTTTGTTTGCCTGGTTTCATTGGCTTGAGAGAGAGAGAGAGAGGGAGAGCGGTCAATGTAAATGTAACCTTCTCTCTGATGTAACGTAGAAGTCAGCCACTGCGTTCGTGTGCAGAACTCTGATCCTGACTTCAACTTAACTAAAGTAGTGATGATTGCACTCTTTGTAAGTGCCAAGTAACAAGAATAATGAAGTGACTGACACTTAAGGCTTTAAGTACGAAAGGATATAATGAATTAAGGATCGCCTCATGCCACGGTTGATGGACTCCAGCCGAAGATGAGGTCAAAGCCAATCAAGCGATGTGAACAGGAGTACTGGAGACGTTAATTAAGATGGCCGTCAGTTCGTTTTGAATTTTGAATCATCCTTGAAGCCTTTTGCCGCCCAACCCTTTTCCCCCCACACAAACCAACATGACCTTCCCACACCCATACACGCCCCCACACTCTGCAGAAAGAGGGCTTCCTTCCTTCCTTGTCTCCTTGTTATGAAAACCAGCCGATGGGCGACAGAGGAGGAAGAATCACATCGGCCTAAAAGGCTCCCCTCTACCATGACCTGTCTTCTCTCACTGAGTGAGTGACACAATTATTATTATTATTATTATTATTATTATTATTATTATTATTATTATTATTATTATTATCCTTACAGTGACCAGCTGAGCATGTAAAAGTAGTTTCCTTCTTGGACAGTTGGAGAATGGCTTAGTTTTATAACCTGCAAGTAAATGAATATAGGAACCGGATTATATATGGTCAAACTACAGTGGAATCTCTCTCTCTCTCTCTCTCTCTCTCCAAATTCAAAAATAATTTCTCCCTAAATGACGATAGCAATCGTACGTGTCCATCAGTCGAGAAACTTGTTATGCGCCACTTCCATCGAAATTCGGGAGGGACCAAGGTTCCCTTCTTCAAACACTCTTTTATTGAAAACGTGGCGTAAAGAATAATGCTGTGAGCCGCCTTTATTACTGTCGAGATTTGCTTTTGATTGAAAAAGTGTTTTCCCTGACGCCAGTCACAACTCCCCTGTTTCTGGAGAGTCAGTTTCTTCATCGATAATATTGTTACGCGCTTTGAAGTGGGCCAGCTGCTCCGAGAAGCATTTTCTGGGGGGCCGTTATAAAGAATTGTTATTACTTGGGGACACGTGCTGCTGTGAGTGTCAGGCCAACTGGCCAACCAGCGCTTTTGTTATTGTTGTGTGACTGTGAAAGTCCTTTCCGTGTTCCTTCTACTTTATCACTAACGACAAGGATATTATCAGTCATCGAGCAATGATATTGCTGCTGTATTGAGTTGAGACAATGTAGATTCAATGGGAGTGTGGTTTGTGACCGGAGTGCCGTCCCCCGGTAGTATAGAAAAAAAGCAAAAGGGGAAAAATATCTGTCTGGGGTCGTGGCCTCCTGACAGAGGTTCAGCATTTTTAGAAAGATGCTTCGCGGTCAGATGATAGTGACACTGATGACAATGAGCCTCTTCTCATAATCTTGGTGATGATGGTGTTACTGAATAAAGAAGCAGCAATGTCGTGACAGGGAGGATCGAGAGGGAAGAGTGACGTCAATGTTTTGACGAAGTGGCCATGAGGCGACTCCTGTCATCCTCGAGCCCACTACAATCGCAAATTCGGGCGTGGTCCTTCCAACATTGCCCCCCTCCCCCCCTCCCCCCCCCCTTCAGTGCTTGCTGATGACCCCGGCTGGTCAAGGGATTGGCGCATCTGACTTTGCTCTACTCGAATGAGAAGAGACGAGACAGGAAGGAACTTCTCACAATCAGGTGAGGGAAAATACCTTTGTTTTTCCACGAGCCATTTTTGTTGCCTGAACATTCTTCAATGAATATTTATTATGCATGAATCACCTGCTTCTTCATTCTTCATTATTCGCAGTGTTGTCAGGACTCTTATTATCATTCTCTCTTTTTATTCACGTTGATGAAACTGTGAGTGACAAAATTGATTTTGGGGGAATTATTGTCGTCATCATTTATCCATAATTATTCTCAGGTTTGTTAGAATTTTGACCAACAGATAGATAGACACCATTACATCTTTACTCTTGTTTATTGATGAATTTTTTATATTTTTTTATTAAATACAAATGGTTGTGGGGTTGGGGGTTTGGGGCAAAGCTTTTTGTCAATCAAAAGTCAATTGTCAAGTCACGTAACAAATAGTTTTGGGGGAATTCATGCCATAAAGACGCATTTGCGTGCATAATGGGCGGGGGGAGGGGGGGGAGTGGAGAAAGCGACGGACATTCCCTTATCATCGTGCAAATGTCTCGCAATCTAATGACCCTTCTGAATTGCTATATAAGCAGGCTTGACATAATAATAATAATAATAATAATAATAATAATAATAATAATAATAATAATAATAATAATAATAATATTAAATTAATGGAAATAAATATTGGCGGTTAAAACCGACCTCAGGCACAAAGTCAGGTGTCACCAGCGTTCGAATCGTTGCACAACATTCAAGTAACTTCGAAAAAATGGCCAATGATTTCTCGTAATTTCATCCACGAATTCGAAATCAAAAGTAATTTCATAGTTTATGGTGAGAATGATTGAATTCTTTTATTTAAATCAAATTTGAACGTGAAACAACTTCGTCAAATAAAGGTTTTGGAGACGCTCTGTAAGGCTATGCTACTGACATAGGCCTAGTTCAGAATGAGCACATTCTCTCTCTCTCTCTCTCTCTCTTTAGTGTTTTCCGTTTTCCAACATGCGACATGATTTCAGAGAGATAAAAAAGAGAGAGAGAGAGACAGAGAGAGAGAGAGAGAGAGAGAGAGAGAGAGAGAGAGAGAGAGAGAGAGAGAGAGAGAGAAACCCCCATGAAATCATTTACAGGGACAAGAAGTTAGCGCATAGAGAGATTAGAAGATTCATAGAGGCGTAACCCAACAGACCCTGAAGATCAGAAGGCGGTCTTATTAACTGGAGGAATAGGGCGAGAATAGCATGAGGCCATTAGACATATTGGTCTTTATTACGTGGTTGAGAGTCTTAACGGTTCAACTCAGTCAGCTGACTGCGGCTGCTTTTCGAATTTTCGTACTTAATATCTCGTTGATTTCCGGTGTTAGACTTTGTAAATATACTTTACAAGAAAGAGGATTGAATCAGGATTACAACGATATATATTTTAATAAGTGAAATCGAATCTACACCAATTTGTTAAGGCGTAAACGGCACTAACTTTTTATTTTGTTTTTCCTGCCCCAGAGGCTGAATAACACTCCTTCTCTTTGAATCATTCATCAGTTAATGAATTATTCATTGAACTATTCACAAATTGATGAATTATTCACTATTCTCTCGGCACACTCGTTCAAATAGAAAGATAATGATGGCGATTTCAGGCTCCGACACTGAACCTATACAGTAGGTAGGTCTAGGTCCAGGTTTGCAAAGCGTCTGGTAACTAATTTGCCTTGGCAACTCTCCTTATGCCCTGTAGTTGGGTATCGCTTACAGTATGCCCTGTGGGTAATGATTTAGATGATAGCAAAGCTATTATCCATCGTGAATTGCTTTAAATACGCTGTTTTTGTCTAAATGATACGTCACTGTAAGGCTGGGGTTGGTGGTGGGGCACCAGTCATGGATTTGGCACGTCATCTCTACCCAGGAGGGAGCATAAACAGGGGTAGTTTCAGCTCCTGTGGGCACATACCCCTTTCCTCTGTCCGCCATAACAACTTTACACGATAATATGAAGAACAAAACCACAAAATCGACGTCTCAAGCTTTTCAAAAGTCGCCCCCCCCCCCCGCTGTGTTCCCCGTTTTTGATAAAAAAATTATTTTTCATCATGAAAAGTCCACAAAGAACAATATACCAATACACACATTGTCGGGGGTATTCTGGGTATTCAGGGAAATTCTGGGTATTGAGTAGTGGAATTCTGGGGCATCGGCACTGCCCTTGTGGAAGAGAGAGAGAGAGAGAGAGAGAGAGACAGAGAGAGAGAGAGAGAGAGAGAGAGAGAGAGAGAGAGAGAGTTTCTGTGGGCTCTTCTTTCCAACTGCCTTCTCTGGGGGTCATCATTCTCTATTATAGTCTCTTTCTGTTATTAATAATCACTCTCTTTTGATGACGTCATCATCCATAAAACCCCCCCCCCCCCCGTCCATCTTCATTCCATGGAATCAGCCTCAGAGTCCTTCCAGGAGGAGAAGAAGAAGAAGAAGAAGAAGAAGAAGAAGAAGAAGAAGAAGAAGAAGAAGAAGAAGAAGGAGTGGAAGGAGGAGGAGGAGGAGGAGGAATTCCTGTTGCCTCTCTTCCGGGGAACTGGAACTGGAACAGAGAGAGAGAGAGACAGAGAGACGGAGAGAAAGAGAGACAGCAGAAGACGGAAGTCTCTATGAGATCTGCTCCCTAGCCTCGCTCCTGCCCCTACAGGTGACGGCTTCTCCTGAGGCTTTTTTCTTCTCTTTAATTCAAATCAGCTCTGGGCTCACTGAGGCCTGTTCGAGGCTAGAAGTCCCAGACCAAACGGCGGTTGGGTGCCTGTGCGAGGCTACAAAGACGGGGTGGCTCAGAAAAGAAGAAACCATACCAACATGGTGCTCGTATGCAAGAGTTCGATCCCGATTATCGTGTTTATGGGAAAGACTTCATTAAGTAACAGAGTGAGGACTGCTTTGTGTCACACTCTTGTAGATGACGACGGAAGACGAAGTCAGAGCCACTGGAGCATCGGGAACCATGGGTGGTTGGGGGGGTGGGGGTGCCGTGCAATGACAGCGAGAGAGATAATGATGACGACGCGAGATATTAGACCTACGATTCCTAAATCAGATATGAAATAAATTGAGACTAAGTCTCTTTTTCCCTTCAGAACCAAACTTGATATGGCGACAGCTCTGTCGAATCTGGTTTGATTTAACCCGGTGAGGTTCAACGGAGGTTTCACCTCACTGCCATCCGGGGTTATTATGCTCAAAGAGAAGAGCAACAGGAGGCGATGATTGAGGTTGGTTTCGGAGAGAAAGCGGAGGAGGAGAAGGAGGAGACCCAGATAGACTTAAGTTGTGGTGGGCAGGACAGACCTTCTCACAAGTTGATGGACTCATTGATTGATTGGATTGTCTCGTGGCCAGTAGTGGCTGTATGTACACCAGAATGTAGAAGCTATTCGTTCTTTTCGGTTCACATAGTGACTTTCATATGAGAGAGAGAGAGAGAATATAGGAGGGCTTCATTACCAACAGCCCAAACGGTATACATAGGTGTTCCCGTCACGTTATATATCGTAGGAATTTTTATTCAAATCAGCAAACAGACATTATTCCGGTGTCTGTTACTTGCAGTTCTTACAGCGCTAAGTCACAGTGCTCAATCATTCAATCAATCAATTCCTGTTCATGATTCTGAAACCAGTTCAACTGTGCACTGCCACAGTTGGAGGCGGCGAGTGAGGAGCCTCAAGAGCTAGACCTACTCCTGTGAGCACAGCATTGATGGCGGCATTCATTTTCACCTCTGGGAGAAACCTCCGTAAAATCTGTACTTGCAATGGTCGCTGAGTGAAGCATTCATCCCAGCTCTCTCTCTCTCTCTCTCTCTCTCTCTCTCTCTTGTTATCAATTATATAAACCCACATTCTAAGGAATTCCAGAGGATAAACGAACCCACGGTTGCAGATTTGCTCTTTCGGAAACACCGGCTGCAAATGTCGTAACTGTTCATCTGACGCTAGACTTATGTCAGAATGTATCAGTTTTAAATAGCTGTTGAATAATATTACACACACACACACACACATACACACACACATATATAAATATATATATATATATATATATATATATATATATATATATATATATATATATATATATATATATATATATATATATATATATATATATATATATATATATATATATATATATATATATATATATATATATATATATATATATATATATATATATATATAAGCATTTTGATACATGAGGGCTCATGGTCAGTCACATCCCACAGCCACTATATAGATCTAAAGTCCACCGGTTCCAAATGTTGTGAAATGATTATTTTGTGTCAACATTTATCGAAATTCGTGTACCAATTAAACTTGTAAACAGATATAACAGGTTTTGTAACCACGAATTACAGACAGTAGGCCTAAAAGGTTACTGTTGCATCATTTAAAGTTTGTAGTAGAGTTGTTAGTGCTTGTCATTGCAAATTCTTTCTCTCTCTCTCTCTCTCTCTCTCTCTCTCTCTCTCTCTCTCTCTCTCTCTCTCTCTCTCTCTCTCTCTCTCTCTCTCTCTCTCTCTGTTGCTCATAGATCTATTTACTTTTGGTTTGTCGTTTCCACTAAAGTAGGAAAAGAAACTCTAGGAAGTTTCTGAGAGAGAGAGAGAGAGAGAGAGAGAGAGAGAGAGAGAGAGAGAGAGAGAGAGAGAGAGAGAGAGAAATTGTACATTCATGTTTCTCGTCTCTGGAAGTCCGACCGATTCGTCGTGCATGTATGATAGCAGCTGCGCTGTCCAAAAACCGGACTCATGACTCAAAAGTCAGTTTTATTTTATTCTTCATCTTGGGACTTTCAAAGCCTTTGGGTCCTGACGTCGATTTCAGGCGCCTTTTGACTCTGGTTTCTTCTCCTCCAGAGAATCGACAAAGGTTCACGAATCCCTGGGGCCAGTCTCAGAGTCCCTGAAGAAGGAACTCCCGTTGCCTCTCCTCCAGGGATCTGGAACTGGAAAGAGACAGGACAGAAAACGGAAGAAGCCTTTCCAGTCCATTGAACTGAGTGAGATTTGCCTTCTAGCCTCGCACGGACCCCTACAAATGACGGCTTCTTGTGAGGCCTTTTTTTCTCTCCTTTTTTATATCAAATCAGCTCTTGGCTCACTGTGGCCCGTGAGAGGCTAGTGCTGCACTACAGGGTGAGTGGGTGCCTGCGCGAGGCTACAATGACAGGGTGGCTCAGAAAAAAAGACGAATGCTGTGTTTGTATGCAAGACCTCGACCCTGATTTCAGCTTGATACGAGGACTTTTTCCGTGGCTTTTCCCCCTCTTCCCTGGCATTGGCCGCATCCCCCCCCCGCCCCCCCCCCCCCGACACTTCTTATGGGCCAGGAGTGAAGAAGTGGTGTCCTCCAGCAGAGCTTCTGAAGCTACGACCTCAGGCCTTCATCTCCCTGTCCTCTGGAACAGACTTCTTCCTTGTTGCTTGTCTCTTTGCTGTTTCCTCTTTCGTTGTGTGCCCCTTTACTTTTTCCTTGTTGCATTGTCTTTTGTTGTTTTTTCCATTGTTGTTTCCCATTTGGTTTTTCCATCACTGTTTACCTCTTGTTTTTTTGTTGTTGTTTGTCCCATTGTTGTTTGTCTTGTTTATCTCTTTGATGTTTGTTCTTTACTGTTTGGCATTTGTGCCATTGTTGTTTATCTTGTTTGTTCCATTATTGTTGTTTGTTTGTTTTTTCTATGTTATTTGTCCCATTATTGTTTGTCCCTTTATGTTCATTTGTTGTTTATCCCATTGTTTGTCCCTTTGTTGTTTCTTATTTTGTTGTGTCCCTTTGCTTGTTTTTCTTGTTGTGCTATATTTAGTTGTTTTTCCATGGTTGTTTTCTATTGTTGTTTGTCCTTTGTTGATTTTTGTTGCTTGTCCTTTGTTGTTTGTCCCATTGTTGTTTGTCTCGTTGATGTTTGTCCTTTGCTGTTTATCATTTGTTGTTTGCCATTTGTGCCATTGTTGTTTGTCTTGTCTGTTCCTTTGTTGTTGTCACATTGTTGTTTGTCCTTGTTGTTTTTCTTTATTTGTATTTTTGCCTGTAATTTGTTGTTTGTCCCTTTGTGTGTTCATTTGTTCTTTATCCTTTGTTGTTTTTCCCATTGTTGTGTGTCCTTTTGTTGCTTGTGCCTTTGTTGTTTCTTCTTTCATTGTGTGTCCCTTTACTTGTTTTGCTTGTTGCATTGTCTTTTGTTGTTTTCCAGTGTTGTTCTCTTTGTTGTTTTCCATTACTGTTTGTCCTCTGTTGTTTATCATCTGTCCCAATGTTGTTTGTCTTTGTTGTTTGTTCGTTATTTTTTCCTTTCTTATTTGTCTGATTGTTGCTTGTCATTTGTTGTTTGTCCCTTGGTGTTCATTTGTTGTTTGTTCATTGTTTTTTTTCTCAGTGTTGTTTGTCCTTTTGTTGTGTGTCCCTTTGTTGTTTTGTTGTGTAGGCTATCCCTTTACTTGTTTTGTTGCATTGTCTTTTGTTGTTTTTCCATTGTTTTTGTCCTTTGTTGTTTTTAGTTGTTGCTTGTCCTTTGTTGTTTGTCCCATTATTGTGTGTTTCATTGTTGTTTGTTTCTTTGATGTTTGTCTCTCAGATGTTTGTCCTTTGTTGTTTCATTGGTTGTCATTTATCTCATCTCACCCCACCTCACTTCACCCTCACCCATCATCTCACCCCACAACACCATCTCACCCCACCAACCTCACCCCTCCTCACCCCACCCGACCCCTAAAAAACAAAAACTTACACCTAACGAATTTGTTGTTGTTTTTGACTGAACTGGCTTTATGCCAGCACGGGCTCTTGCTCCAAGAGCAGCCCCTCCCTAAGCGTCATTTAGAGATTTGAAGTCACGACTTTTCTTTCTGACTCTTATTTTATAATAGAAAATGTTTCCAGGATGAAAATCTCGTCAAGGGCGAAATGAACATTTTGATATAGATATTTGACACAAACCTCTGCTGCCTTTGTTAGGGACGCTGCCTGAGAGACAGAGAGAGAGACAGAGAGAGAGAGAGAAGCAAACCATCTGCATCGTTTCAATATTTAATTGAGTGACAGTTGCTCCAAGATAGCAAAGTTCTCATATTCATTATAAGATAATGAAACCTCCCCAACCCCTTTAAGGGCAGAGACGAGACCAGGGAATTCCCATGATGCCTCACAAGATCATCATCGACTGATGAGGTCAAACGGACGCTTCTCCACTTTATAATAAAACAGGTCAAAGGTCAACATATCTATATGGTGATAAATCTCTTTATGTAAAGCAAATTTTTGATGATGTCGCCGAACGACGCTTTCTATCAAATGTCGAAGCGTGAGTTAGGCCTAACATCATGCGCTATAACTCAGATCTGGAATCAGAAATCTCCATCAGGTGAAGGAGGCCGTTTCCTAGGAAGGCCGAACCATCCCCGCTAATCCAGTGTAAAATAGCACCAAAAATTTAATTTTATCTAATAATAAATATCTTAAATTATTTTGTGTATTTGTTGGAGTTTTTGCTTAAGTATATTTTCATAAGACTTTAGACTTCGTACGAAAATCGCCCCACATGTAAACAGCGAACATTGTTTGCGTTCTTATAACGATCTTAAGACGCGCTAAACTGTTGTTGAAATAAACTTTAAACATTATGGTTAGGCTGCTGTCCCTCTCATAGAATCAAATTCATAGTATCACTTTATGAAAAATTATTTATTAAATTAAAATACTTTTTATTACCAATATGAATCATATTGACGTTTGAGGAACGAGAAAACTTTATGAACCTTTAACGAAGATACTGAACGTTGCCTTTGAGAGGGGACGGGAAAGCTTCGTCTATACGAAGCTTTAAAATTCAATAATATAAGAAGTATAATTTTCATAATGACGTAAAATGAATAAATTTACGTTATGTAAAAATATTTCCCTTTTCAGAAAGAGAGTCCACGAAGAATTGAGGAAAAGAATCTTGTGAAATCGAATGTTTTGGTCGACATTTTTGTTATTGGAACCCCTCGAAGTGGTAATACCATGTCTTCTCTGCGACTGTTCTTTATTTCGGGGAAAATCTCTTCCTTTTTCCGTCGTTCTGCTTCTGCTTCGAGACTGAGGTGAGGAGAGACTTCCAAATATGGCCTGAGTTAAGTTAAGAAAGTTTCACGGACGTTTGTGTAAAGGAAATGGTGAAAGAAGAGGAAGACAGATCCCATGGATGTGGTCCTCCCCCTCCCCCTCCCCTCCTCCTCCCTCTCATTTGTAGGATTCATTTTGGCTCCTTTTGTCTTATTTTATGCCGTTGTTATATATTTAAGGCTTATTCCAGGGAGGGCAAAGCTCCCCCTCCCCCCATCCTCATCCCCAGCCAGGTAAGGCCCCAACATCGTAGGTCAAGGGGCAGCGTAGGCCACATCGCGTGACCCCCCCCCCCCCGCCGTCTACATCGTCCCTGGGGTGGATATATTATATAACAAAGGTCTGATATTTAGAATTGCTTGTTATATAATAGACTGAGAAACTTTTTTGGGGGTAAATGTCTACTTGAAACCATTATTGCTTTCTGGAGTTGAAAATATGATTAATTTTTTAGTTGTATGTTATATTATATATATTTATCAGACTTTCATTTCTGCAGATATATAATGAGTAGGCTGTGTCTTGTTCGAGAGATACTCCCCCCCCCCACTCTTATATCCTGCTCTTCAGGGGGGCCACACTGGGGAACAGGGGTTTAGGGGGGTGGGGGAGAAGGTCCTTGTCATGCTAAAGAAAGATCGTTTTGCAGGAGGTTGTGTCAGTTGTGAAGGATTGAAGACTGCAGGAGAAGATCCTGAGCTCCAGAAGGCCTGAAGGTCCTGAAGTGAGGGAATGATCCCCTTTGTGTGAATCTGAAGAAGAAGTCTTGCAAAGGAGGAGGAAGGAAAGCAATGCTGTTCTTTAATGGTTCCCTGTCTGTCTGTCTGTCTCTGTCATCTCAGGATTGAATCTCATCGCTTTGGAAACTGTCAGGATGAGAAGCAGTAGATCAGAAGTGACTCACTAAATACTGTGTAGGTCATAATTTGAGGTAATAATTTTCATCTGATATGATGGGGTCTCGAGTTCGACTAATCGCATATCTGTCCGTTGCTGTTCCTTATTTGATGGGAGTGATGCATATGAGGGTAATTGATGTCAGTCGGCCTCGTGTTGGATTGAGCTGCAAATAAATTACAGTATGTTGGTAATTCCAAGCCAGCTGTCCAAGGTGAGGTAGCCTATGGAAGTTGATGTTTTCCTGTGTTATGTCACTTGCTTTACAAGAATTTCAAGTCATATTTCGTCGGCCGGATGTAACTAAACTGTAATTGGGCTTTGAAGGCTACACGACAATACCAATGGGTCCCCTGCACCGACCTATACAGTTTAAAGGTAAATTCAGTTTAGCTACAGCCAACCAGCAAATATTACCTTCAACTCTTGTAAAATAACGCAGAAACACGTTAACTGCCGTAGTCTAGCTCGACTGGACACCATTCGAAGCTTTCGATGGGGCCGTAGAAACGTAAACGGCAAAACATTACCATTTCCGCTTTTAGTTTTGGGGTGGCAGAACAGTGCTGCGCACCTTATCCACATTTTGAATGATTCTTGGCAAGCTCGTGTGTTCTTGGCAAGCTCGTGTGTTCTGGCAAGTGGCAACTTACTTTAAATTCTTGTAAAGCAAGTAAAATAACACAGGAAAACATCAATTGCCACAGTTTAGCTCACCGCGGAACACCGGCTTAGAATACTACTCTCTCAGTTGGACTGCTGGAGGCATTGGGTGATTGGCTTGCCTGTAAGACCGCACATACGTGATAGGGCCTGGAATCAGCAGTACTAGTAATGCATGAAAGGTGCCTTTGGAATGGCTCCCGCTGTCCATTTATTCGCCCTTTTTTTTGTGCTTGTTTTTTGTGCTCCAAATGACACATGTAACAGGAAACACAACAATAAGGTGCCCAAACCTTTTCCCAAGTTATTTACCCCACCCAAAACCCCAAATCCCCAATGAGTCCCCCTTACCATCAGCTATTCTGGAAAGTGTTTTCCTGCACCCAAAACCACGATTCCCAACGGGTCCTCCTTACCGTCGGCTACATTTCTAAAGTAAATTACAGCTCAGTTACATTTGGCCACCAAAGTATTACTTTAAATTCTTGTTCAGCAGGTAAAGTTCTATAGAAAAATGTCAGCTGCCATAGCCTAGCTCACCGCGGACAGCTGGCTTAGATCTACCCAGAATTGATATTAGTGGTTTGTGTCTTATTCCAAAAACAGAAGGCAAATGCCAGGAAGAGCAATATGAGGCAGCGGCTTTTGTTCTGTACTCATTTTTACGCTGGTCTGCTATTCTGAGTTTGTTTCATTTGGTTTAGGCTTGAGATTGTTTTCTTCCTTGATATACAGTTTGTAATTGGATGAATTGGCTACAGGCTGATTGTAAGCTTAGGAGTTAGCCTATACAATTGCAAATTCAAATAGCCTATAGGCTAGGGTGTAAGTCGTCGCAGGCATAGCCTATCCATGCATGCCTGTTTTGTGAGCCATACTTAGGACAGATTACAAATTTCCAAAGACATTTTTCTTTGTAGGAACGGTGAGCTTGTTTCCCGCCATTCCATCAGGCTGTAGCTCATATCTCCCCTCCAGTGACTGGTTTCTCTTGTGTTTGTGTGTCGTGCCTTTGGGAATGGTGTGGCCTCACTCCAATTCATGTACAAGTTTTACACGAGTGTTTTGTTGTCAGCACATTTTTGGAGGACCTTCCTCCATATTTGCTCCGACAGGACTCTTTTATGTAATGTTTACGATGTCTTACTGTCTTGCAAAGTGCTAACATAGCTTTTCCAGCCCCTGCAGGCTAACTAGGTCAGGCTAGGTCAGTTTTCTGTTGGTATAATTCTTGTTGCTGATTGCTTGCATGCTAAATAATCACATTCTCTCTTGCTGTTTGCTTGTATGAGTCTTGATACATACACAATTTGCTTCTGTAATTGAGAATACAGAGTATAACAATGTTTTTCATTTGGAGTTGTAAATAAATAAAGTATTTTTCTTTGCAGCCCCTTCCTTCATTGGGTATGAATGCACTCTCTAGCCCCCTTCTGGGTCTGCAGGGGGGGCTCACCGTCCATTCCATGACCCTTCACCAAAGCCAAGTATGATCAGCAGGTTCAGGAGTCCCTCCCTTGGAATTGGCGATTCAGGCACCTAGCAGTATTGCTGCCTTTTGATTATCGTAAGTTTAAACGTGAGTGGCTGTTGTAAGAAAGCTTGTATATAGACTTGAGCAGGAGACAGTTCTTGAATCAAACGCTGGAAAGTTGGGACAAGAACATATCTAGATATTAGAGAGGCCAGCGTTATATGATCTTAAGAGTTGATGTTAACAATTTTCTTTTTTACAGGATTGCTGCAAATGAGACTGACAGACAACTTTTAAACTTGCTGTTGTTTTAAGACTGACTACATGCGTAACTATCCCGGTCAGTGATGGTGGTCCCCAGGGAGGCACGAAATGAATTTAATACCCCATTCAATTATTAAATCTGTTCAGTAGCATTTTGCCATTAAATTTTCTTTGAAAGTCTTGAGCATCATTTCGTGTCTCCTGGTTGGTGGCTTCTGCATGTGGAAACCTGTCAGTGGGACATATTAGAGGATTCTGGATCCTCTAATATAATTGTAGCATATCAGCACCATTTCTGATGTAGGTGTTGCCCACCATTGTTCTTCCTTTGACTAAGACTCATGACTCTGACAGTGTAGAATGCTGTTCATCCGTCCCAAAACTGGGGAAATGAGGAGAGGATCACACAGACAGGAGGGACATCTGTCGGCATAAATTAGGAAGCAAGCTGCTGGAAAAGGCTCATGAACAAGAGCCACTCCAACTAGGGATTAACCTGAGGAAAAGGTAACAAGGTATGTACAGTAGTTCGTCCTGCACTTGTCCCGCAACCTACCCGTAGTTTTCCTGATTGTGCCTCTTCCTTTGCTTACTTTCTGGTCACTGTCTTTGTTTCGGTATTTGATATTTTATCTCCTTTCATTTGTTTGCAGCCTCTGATTTTGTAACAACATTAGGGTTCAAATTTATAGCTGTCATATGGAGCTTCCTCAGTGGGTTGTCAGTTAACCTTTTTCCTGCCTGACCAGGCACAATGTGCCAAATTGATGACTGTGCATTTCAGTACTTTGTGGACCCTTCCACTGCACTGAATACTAGTTACTTCTCTTGTCTAGGCTGTGATAATGTAAGGTTCAGTGCTGTAATGTAAGGAGTTTTGCTCTCTCACCTTCTCATAGGTATTAAACCTTTCAGATACAAAGCTGTCAGTGGGCATAAGATGGTTGGGAGTAGGAAGTGTTCTGAAGCTGTCAATCTTAAATGATTAGAAATCTGTTGCAGGAAGGGGAGTCTGGTGAAAAGTATCACAGTTGCTTCAAGGACACAACAGAGGTGGTAATGGACTGTATGACAAACTTCATGACAGAAATATTTATCACTTTTTGCCTCCAGTAGTAGATTTGGTGCTTGACACATTCTGATAAAGCTCTGAAGTCTGCTGTCTTCTGCTTGTTCTCCAGCGAGTTTATAGTGGGCCTCAGTGGTTTGTATTGTTCTGGCGATGTGATTGAATCCCCTACAGACTCCAGCTCTTATTGCACATTCTTCAACTGAGCTCTTTTTGCTCTTTCTGTGACTCAGCTCTTATTGCTCATTCTTTACCTGGAGTGTTTTCATTCTCATTGCCTCGATCCCAGTACTGTACACCATATATAGGAAGAGACCCAAGTAAAATTGTCTTGTCTGCCTTGAAGTTGCAGCTTGCCAATCACCTGAAGTAACTTCATTTTTCTTGTAAGTGCACCTACCACATTCTGAGTTGCTGTCAAGAGGGATTTGTACTATACTGTTTGAGACAGGTGGCTGGATGTTTGTTTGATTGCTGTTAAAGCTAGTTTTAACTATGTGACTTACCCGGTAGTTACATTGCTATTGTTTCGAACCGAACGGCAGCTGGAATTCAAAATTTGCGCCAACAAAAAAAAACAAAATGGCGGCTAGCAGATACCCCCTCTGCCCACTGGAGGAGGAGTGAGGAACTACTTTAACACAAAAATTCAGTCGTTTCTGCCGGCTTATGCTGTTCACACTTGTTTGCAGCAGCTGCTAGAATTCAGGATTATTCTGTTATTGGAATTTGGTGATGTACTCAGTGTTTTTTCTTCAAGAATTAGTTAGGACAAGCAGTTACATCCTTTCCAGCTTGTGTTATTTTAGCTAAGTACCCTCTTTTCTTTGGGCGGATGGCATGTGATTCCGGTCACAGGGGGATTAAACTATAATTTCTAGTTTATTACATATATTTTTTAAATTTTTTGGGATTTATGGTGATTCATCTAAAGGATTTCGTGACATTTTGTGGCTACTTCTTCAACCAGAGGAGTTATTTTGCAGATTTGTGGGGGATTTTGGCGGATGGCGGGTGATTTTGGTCACTGGGGGATTAAACTACAATTCTAGTTTATTACTGATGTATTGTAATTCGTATTTTGGGAGTTATTGCGATTTATCAAAGGATTTTGTAACATTTTGAGGCTACTTCTTGATCAACCAACGGATTTATTCGGCGGATTTCTGGGTGATTTTCACGGATGGTGGGTGATTCCGGTCACTGGGGGATTAAACTATAGTTCTAATTTATTAGGGATATATTGTAATTCATATTTTGGGATTTATGTCAATTTATGTAAAGGATTATGTGACATTTTGTGGCTACTTCTCGATCAACCAGAGGGTTTATTTGGCCGGTTTCTGTGGGATTTGGGCAGATGGCGTGTGATTCCAGTCATTGGGGGATTAATCTATATTTCTAGGTTATTACTGATATATTGTAATTCGTTTTTTGGGATTTATGGTGATTTGTCTAAAGGATTTTGTGACTACTTTCCTGTCAACCAGAGGATATATTTGGTGGATTTTAGGGGGATTTTGGTGGAAGGCGGGTGATTCCAGTATCTTGGGGATTAAACTATAATTCTAGTTTATGACTGATATGTTGTAATTCGTATTTTGGGATTTATGGCGATTTATCTAAAGGATTACATGACATTTTGTTGCTACTTCTTGATCAAGAAGAGGATTTATTTGGCCGGTTACTGTGGGATTTGGGCAGATGGCGTGTGATTCCAGTCACTGGGGTATTAATCTATATTTCCAGGTTATTACTGATATATTGTAATTTGTATTTTGGGATTTATGGCAATTTGTCTAAAGGACTTTGTGACTACATCTCGATCAACCAGAAGATTTCTTTGGCCGATTTTAGGGGGATTTTGGTGGATGGCGGGTCACTCCAGTCACTTGGGGATTAAAATATAATTCTAGTTTATTACTGATATATTGTAATTCGTGTTTTGGGATTTATGGCGATTTATCTAAAGGATTTCGTGATATTTTGTGGCTACTTCTCGATCAGCCAGATGATTTATTTGGCTGGCTTCTGTGGGATTTGGGCGGATGGGGTGTGATTCTGATTAGTTGGGGATTAAACTATATTTCTAGTTCATTACTGATATACTGTAATTTGTATTTTGGGATTTATGGCGATTTATCTCAAGCATTTCGTGACATTTTGTGACTAATTCTAAATGAACAAGAGGATTTATTTGGCAAATTTTGGGGATATTTTGGTGGATGGCAAGTGATTCCGGTCACTGGGGGATTAAACTATAATTCTTGTTTATTACTGATATATTGTAATTGGTATTTTGGGATTTATGGCGATTTATTTAAAGGATTTCGTGAGATTTTGTGGCTACTTCTCGATCAACCACAGGATTTATTGTGTGGGAAATGTGCGGATTTTGGGGGGATTTGGGCGGATGGCATGTGATTCCGGTCACGGGGATTAAACTATAACTTGTAGTTTATTACATATATATTTTAAATCGTGTTTTGTGATTTATGGCGATTTATCTAAAGGATTTTGTGACATTTTGTGTGGCGTGTTATTTGGCGGATTTGTGGGGGATTTTGTCGGATGGCGGGTGATTTCGGTCCATTGGGGATTAAAATATAATTCTAGTATATTACTGATGCATTGTAATTCGTAATTTGGGAGTTATGGCGATTAATCTAAAGGATTGCGTGACATTTTGTGGCTACTTCCCGATCAACCAGAGGATTTATTTGGCGGGAAACGGGCAGAATTCTTGGGATTTGAGCGGATGGCGTGTGATTCCGGTCACAGAGGGATAAAACTATAATACTAGTTTATTAAATATATGTTGTAAATCGTATTTTGGTATTTATGGCGATTTATCAAAAGGATTTCGTGTCATTTTCTGGCTACTTGTTTAACCAGAGGAATTATTTGGCGGATTTCTTGGGGATTTTGGTGAATTGCGTGTGATTCCGGTGACTTGGGGATTAAACTATAATTTTAGAGTATTACTGATGTATTGTAATTTGTATTTTGGAATTTATAGCCACTTATCAAAAGGATTTTGTGACATTTTGTGGCTACTTCTCGATCAACCAAAGGATTTATTCGGCAGATTTCTGGGGGATTTTCGTTGATGGTGGGTGATTCCGTTCACTGGGGGATTAAACTATAATTCTAGTTTATTGCTCATATATTGTAATTTGTATTTTGGGATTTATGGCTATTTATCTAAAGGATTTTGTGACATTTTGTGGGTACTTCTCGATCAACCAGAGGATTTATTTGGCGGATTTGTGGGGGATTTTGGTGGATGGTGGGTGATTCTGGTCACTGGGGATTGAACTATAATTCTAGATTATTACTGATATATTGTAATTCGTGTTTTGGGATTTACAGCGATTTATCTAAAGAATTTTATGACATTTTATGGGTATTTTCGATCAAACAGAGGATTTATTTTGTGGATTTGTGGTTGATTTAGGCAGATGACGTGTGATCCCGTCACTGGGTGATTAAAGTATAATTTTAGTTAATTAATGATATATTGTAATTCGTATTTTGGGGTTTATGGTGATTTATCTAAAGGATTTTGTGACATTTTATGGCTAATTTTCAATCTAGAGGATTTATTTGGCAGATTTCTCGGGGATTTTGGCGGATGGTGGGTGATTCCAGTCACTGGGGAATTGACCTATAATTTTAGTTTATCACTGATATATTGTAATTTGTATGTTGGGATTTATGGTGATTTATCTAAAGGATTTCATGACATTTTTTGGCTACTTCCCTATGAACCAGACGATTTATTTGGTGGAAAATGAGTTGATTTCTGGGGAATTTGTGTGGATGGCGGGTGATTCTGGTCACTGGGGGATTTAACAATAATTCTAGTTTATTACTGTTATATTGTAATTCGTATTTTGGGATTTATGGCTATTTACCCAAAGGGTTTCGTTTCATTTTGTGGTTACTTCTCGATCAACCAGATGATTTATTTGGCAGAAAATTTGTGGATTTCTGTGGGATATGGGCGGATGGCTGGTGATTCCGGTCATTAGGGGATTAAACTATAATTCTAGTTTATTACTGGTATGTTGCAATTCGTATTTTGGGATTAATGGTGATTTATTTAAATGATTTTGTAACATTTTGTTGCTACTTCTCGTTGAACCACAGGATTTATTTGGCAGATTTCTAGGGGATTTGTTCAGATGGAGGGTGATTCCGGTCACTGGGAGATTAAACTATAATGCTAGTTCATCACTGATATGTTGTAATACGTATTTTGGGATTTATGGCGATTTATGTTAAGCATTTCATAACATTTTCTGGCTACTTTTTGATCAACCAGAGGATTTATTTGGCAGAAAATAGGCTGAATTTTGGGAGATTTGGGTGGATGGCGGTTGATTCCGGTCACTTTGATTTAACTATAATCCTAGGTCATTACTGATATTGTAATTCGTATTTTGAGATTTATAGCGATTTATCCAAAGGATTTATTTATAAATATTGTGGGTACTTCTCGATGAAACAGGATTTACTTGGCAGATTTGTGGGGTATTTGGGTGGATGGCGGTTGATTCCGGTTACTGGGGGATTAAACTATAATTCCAGTGTATTACTGATATATTGTAATTCATACTTTGGGATTTATGGCGATTCATCTAAAGGATTTCATGACATTTTGTGGCTACTTCTCGAGCAACCAGAGGATATTATTTGGCGGAAAATACGCTGATTTCTTGTGGATTTGGGCGGATGGCGGGTGATTCCGGTCACTGGGGGATTGAACTATAACTCTAGTTTATTACTGATATAGTAATTCGTATTTTGGGATTTATGGTGATTTATCTAAAGGATTTCGTGACATTTTGTGGGTACTTCTCGATCAACCAGAGGATTTATTTGGATTATTTCTTGTGGATTTAGGCAGATGGCGGGTGATTCCAGTCAGTGGGGGATTAAACTAATTCTAGTTTATTACAGATATATTGTAATTCATATTTTGGGATTTATGGCGATTTATCTAAAGGATTTCGTGATATTTTGTGGCTACTTCTTGATCAACCAGAGGATTTATGTGGACGGCTTCTGTGGAATGTGGGTGGATGGCGTGTGATTCTAGACACTGAGGGATTAAACTATATTTCTAGTTCATTACTAATATATTGTAATTTGTATTTTGGGATTTATGGCGATTTATCAAAAGGATTTTGTGACATTTTGTGGCTACTTCTCGATCAACCAAAGGATTTATTTGGTGGATTTCTGGGGGATTTTTGTTGATGGTGGGTGATTCCGTCCACTGGGGGATTAAACTATAATTCTAGTTTATTGCTGATATGTTGTAATTTGTATTTTGGGATTTATGGCGATTTATCTAAAGGATTTTGTGACATTTTGTGGCTACTTCTCGATTAACCAGAGATTTTATTTAGCAGGAAATGGGCGGATTTCTTGGGGATTTGGGCGGATGGCTTGTGATTCCGGTCGCTGGGGTATTAAACTATAATTCTAGTTTATTCCAGTTATATTGTAATCCATATTTTCGGATTTATGGCAATTTATCTAAAGGATTTCGTGACATTTTGTGGCTATTTGTTGATCAACTAGAGGATTTATTTGGCGGGAAATGGTCGGATTTCTGGGGAATTCGGGGGATGGCGGGTGATGACGGTCACTGGGGGATTAAACTATAATCCTAGTTTATTAATGATATATTGTAAATCGTATTTTGGGATTTATGGCGATTTATCTAAAGGATTTCGTGATATTCTGTGGCTACTTCTTCAACCAGAGGAATTATTTGGCGGATTTTTGGGGATTTTGGCGGATTGCAGGTGATTCTGGGCACTGGGGGATTAATCTATAATTCTAGTTTATTACTGATGTATTTTAATTCGAACTTTGGGATTTATGGCGATTTATCTAAATGATTTTGTGGCTTCTCAATGAACGAGAGGATTTATTTGGCAGAAAATGGGCTGATTTCTTGGGGATTTGGGTGGATGGCGGGTGATTCCGGTCACTGGGGGATTGAACTATAATTCTAGTTTATTACTGATATATTGTAATTCGTATTTTGGGATTTATGGTGATTTATCTAAAGGATTTCATGACATTTTGTGGGTACTTCTCGATCAATCAGAGGATTTATTTGGCGGATTTGTGGGGGATTTTGGTGGATAGTGGGTGATTCTGGTCACTGGGGGATTGAACTATAATTCTAGAATATTACTGATATATTGTAATTCGTGTTGTGGGATTTATGGCAATTTATCTGAAGAGTTTTGCGACATTTTATGGCTACTTTTCGATCAAACAGAGGATTTATTTGGTGGATTTGTGGGGGATTTAGGCAGATGACGTGTGATCCCGTCACTGGGTGATTAAAGTATAATTTTAGTTAATGATATACTGTAATTCGTATTTTGGGGTTTATAGTGATTTATGTAAAGGATTTTGTGACATTTTATGGCTAATTTTCTATCATCCAAAGGATTTATTTGGCAGATTTCATGGGGATTTTGGCGGATGGTGGGTGATTCCAGTCACTGTGGGATCGACCTATAATATTCGTTTATCACCGAAATATTGTAATTTGTATGTTGGATTTATGGTGATTTATCTAAAGGATTTCATGACATTTTTTGGCTACTTACCTATGAACCAGAGGATTTATGTGGTGGAAAATGGGTTGATTTCTTGGGGATTTGTGTGGATGGCGGATGATTCCGGTCACTTTGGGATTTAACTATAATTCTAGTTTATTACTGACGTATTGTACTTCGTTTGTTGGGATTTATGACGATTTATCCAAAGAATTTATTTATATTGTGGCTACTTCTCGATGAAACAGAGGATTTATTTGGCCCGATTTGGGCAGATGGTGTTTGATTTCGGTTACTGGGGGATTAAACTATAATTCCAGTTTATTACTGATATATTGTAATTCATATTTTGGGATTTATGACGATTTATCTAAAAGATTTCGTAACATTTCGTGGCTACTTCTCGATCAACCAGAGGATTTATTTGGAATATTGCTTGGGTATTTAGGCAGATGGCGGGTGATTCCAGTCATTGAGGGATTAAACTGTAATTCTAGTTTATTCTAATATATTGTAATTTGTATTTTGGATTTTATGGTGATTTATCTAAAGGATTTCATGACATTTTGTGGCTACTTTTCGATCAAGCAGCGGATTTATTTGGCAGAAAATGGGCTGTTTTCTTGGGGATTTGGGTGGATGTCGGGTGATTCCGGTCAGTTGGGGATTGACCTATAATTTTAGTTTATCACTGATATATTGTAATTTGTATATTGGGATTTATGGTGATTTATCTAAAGGATTTCATGACATTTTTTGGCTACTTCCCTGTGAACCAGAGGATTTATTTGGTGGAAAATGTGATTCCGGTCACTGGGGGATTTAACTATAATTCTAGTTTATTACTGGTATATTGTAATTCGTGTTTTGGGATTTATGGTGATTTATCTAAAGGATTTTGTGACATTTTATGGCTGCTTCTCGATCAACCAGAGGATTTATTTTGCGGATTTGTGGGGGATTTGCACAGTTGGTAGATGATTCCTGCCACTGAGTGATTAACGTATAATTGTAGTTTATTACTGATATATTGTAATTTGTATGTTTAAGAATATAGTTATGGATACAATAGTATATTTGAAGTTAGTGCACAATTTGATGCATAGGCCTAGGCCAAACTCTGAATCCATTTATTTAAATGTACATACTACACGCATACACACAAATTTTGCGTGGGACTGAGTATGTGTGTAAAGCGTAGGTGTATGTATAGATGTAGTATTTAAATGTATATATGTCAAGCCATGTATGTTGTGAAACACTCTTTATGAAATATATTAAAGCGCTTGCATCAATTTTTATGTAATGTCTAGCTCGTGTGTGTGTGTGTGTGTGTGTGTGTGTGTGTGTGTGTGTAACATTAAAGCACTTGTATGTATGGATGCAATTTAGATGGATGTATGTGTGTCTGTTGCACTTACTCAGGCACACTTGATAATGTGTTTTTGAAAAGTAAATTGTATATATTTAAATGTGTTTGTGAAAGCCACAACTTTTTTTTTATATAAACTACAATAGGTTGGAAAGATTACAAGTACTTATTAACATGAATTGCATATTGGCAGTTGATAATCTTGTTTGCCTCAATCACATTATAATGAAGAGAGTTGGTCCTTTTCAGCTGTCAACCTCACTGGTCTAATGAACCACTACCTAGAAAGGATGAGACTTGGTTGCTCATTGTGGACATCACTTCAGAGTGCCATTTGAAACAATAATTTTATACCCCCAAGACATTTCATTCGTCCTGAACCGATTTGGTGAGGGTTGTGTTCAACAGGAAGTTGGAAATAACCCAAGTTATATCATTGTTTAATCATTTTAACACAGGGCCATTTCATTGTATTGAAGTCAGGTACTTGAAGATATGTGGCTTTGGTTAATTCGGGCATTTTAAGTATAGTCCCCAGTGCACTGACAATTGCTGAAAGACCTGTTGTTAGTCTACAATGTTTGGATGGTTGTAGCTGGTGGGAATGAAAATGGCTGAGAACTAAATAAAAGGCCAAACAGTGAAAGGCTGGAATTAGTAATAAATGGCAGGTAGGAGGTATTGACTCTCTCCTTTTATCAGTCAGACTATGGTTGGATAGTAGCATGTGGCTGCGTCTGAGGCTGTAGAAAGTTTCTGTCAGTTTTAATTACAGGCAAAATGCTCTCAAAAGCTGGCAGCACAATTCCCTGATTGTCTCATATTTATGCTTGTTTTCTTTGTGGGGGAGGACCACTAAAATGTAACGCTTAATGTCTGTGGACACTGCAGTTTGTGGTAGTGAAAGGGAAGTTCATGTTACTTAGTAACCCTAATGAAGTTGTGCAGTGACTTAATTACTGCCAAAATTATTATTTTCTAAAGCTGACCAAGATGCTGCTATATGGTCTGTAATTAATGTAGTATCCAGATTGTTAAAAATACTGAAAATGTCTGATCTTTTGTTAAAAATACACTTTTTATTTCAGACTGAGAACTTCAGAGTTTGAAACGAAACTTCTAATTACCTTTTGATAGGAAGGTCTCACATCTAAATTGGAAGGTAAGGTTTCTGGGAATAAAAAGTATTTTTCTGATGTATGAATGTTTTGAGAAAAATTGTCATTTCAAAGTTAAATGGTATCATTTTCAAATTAATGTATTTCATTTTATCTGTAACATTGGTTCCAGAAAAATTTTAAAGTTCAACAATATAATTTTCAAGTTAATGTAATGTAAACTTCCTGTCTATAACATTGGCTTCAGAAAGGCTACTTGAGGTTAAAATAGGAAACTTGCTTTTTGATATCATGGATTTGTTAAAGTTGTCAATTCCTTGAATTGCCACCATGGGGACGTAATACAGAAGTTTCAAGTGTTCTAAATGAAGGAGCTGTAGTAGACCCTTGTTGTGGGTTGTGTCTAAATAATACATTTTCATAACCAGGTTTCATGCATTTGATCTTAAGTAACTGGGACAGTCTAACATTTCCTTTCCAAGTTCCCCTTCATGTCATGATCTTGGTTGGGAAACCCAGGTGGGCATCAGATATGAGAGCAGTATATACCTCCAGAGACAGCTTGCTTCCTTACCTGTAAGGTTCCAGTAATTTCAGTACCCCCTGTAGGCATTACTAAAGTTTCTTTGCAGCGTCCCTTCTATGGCCCCTAACTGCAGCCCCTTTCTTTCCCTTTACTGTACCCCCGTTCATATTCTCTTTCTTCCATCTTGCTCTCCTTAACCCTCTCCTCCTCACAATTGTTTCATAGTGCTTCAACTGCTTTGAGGTTCTCCGCCTGTTACACCTTTCAGACCTACCTACTCTTACTTCCCTTTCCAGCGCTGAATGACCTCGTAGGTCCCAGCACTATAACAATTTGAACAGACCAGGGACCATGATTCTGTTCCAAATCTGAGAGGAGAATCCCATTCATAATAATGAAGCTTTTCTTAGTTACTAAGTTCTTAGTAGACTGCACGAAGAAATTCTGAAACAGCTCTTTACTATAGCCATCTTATTGCCTTATGGTATTGGTTGTAGAGTAATAACACTTGACTTTTTAGTTCTCGTGTAGTATGGAGTGAAATGGCCTTCATCTGAAATGTCCCTCGTAGTGTACAAGCAAGTGAAACAGTTTCATGTTTTGGAAGATTAGTAGAAAGCTTTGAATAAAGTTCAAAATTGCAATAAGTTTATATTTTTTGTTTTGACTGTCTTGATTTTGGCTGTTGATAAGATCAGTAGAACTTGGATCCGGACGAGTTACCATGGGCAGAAATGTCCGGGTAGAAATGAATACTCGATGTTCATTTTGAATGGGTTTAGAGTAAGCTGTATGAATGTGTGAGAAAAATTAAGTATTGATAGTAATAGAAATTGATACTGTAACAATTGCCATCATTCTTTAAAATGAGACAGTAGGTTTGAATGTCTTGAATATTTTTACTTTTGTTTTGGTGCGTCTTGATATGTAAAGTTTCCGAAACTGGCTATTGATTTTGTTGGACAACTCAAGGTATTTGAAGTGGGTCAGTGTCGTCATACATTAAGTTTGATTAATCTGTCTAGGAATCTTTTTCTTTGGAAGATGATGGATTAAACTTGAAGGTAGAAGTTTCTTTCTGGATATTGGATATCATATAGTATTGTACAGAATAAAGCCTTGTTCTGTAATTGTAGACTGCACTGGGTATGCAAGATGCCTCGCTAGAACTCAGTATCTAAGGGGAGGGTTGGGTAGGTAGGATCTTGGATAACTTTACGTATCAGATATGATTTGAAAATTAGAGACACAGGCATTTTAATGAACAGTTCATAATGAATGAAGTAAGTGCTCTGTGGGAAATCCATTATATACCTAAGTATGATAGAAATAGTTAGTGGGATGGTTGAAAAGTACAGAGTTATGCAGTTTATTGTGCCAACACAAAAATAGTAGTGATAAAATAAAATTTTGGACAGGGGACGAAGAAACAAAGCAGTTGGAACTTGAAGAAACTATCATGGCCTGTCACTTCAGTAGCTCTCAGAGTGAGTAGTCTTGGCAGGAGAGATGGTATGAAGTGACCATTAATTACATTTAGCAAAAGAATTACGGAATACAGAAGCATTTTGTTATGCATTAATTTTATAGGGAGAGAGTGATTTAATCCTGAAAGGTGGTTTTGTTTGTTTTAGATTACTCTGTAATAGAGACCTGGCTGTAGTTAATGGTGATGTCAGTTTTGATTCCTGTAATTACTTATTCTTGTCTTTTCAGGTGACCTCTGCCTGAAGGTTCTTGAAGAAATTAATCTACAGATTTTTGAAGAGAATAGCCCAGTTGTTTAGCACTGTAACAAAGGTAAGTATTTAATGAACACAACAGCCTTTTTTGGAAATCTATTAATTGAGATGGAAATAATTGTATAGATGGAGCCATAGTGAAGGTTGGGTAAGTTTTACTGAAACCAAAACAGTACAAGTGAAAGGTCTGACAGAGGTCTGGGAATGAAAGAAAATAATGAGTCCAGTTACAGTGAAATCTTCATTCTGAAAACGTGGGTGTTTCCTTTCAAAATGAGGGGTTGATTGTAGCATGTTACATGAAAGGGTTTGGTATTGGATGAGTGCTGCAGTGCCAGCAGTCAACTGCTTTCTGAAAATAGAGCCATTGAGAATGCTTGAATATTTAACTGATGATGAGATGGTGGGTTGTGGGATGTTGGTGCTAATAGATAATATCACAAGATCCTGGAAAATGTAGGAACGGTCTTGGAGGAGAGCCAGGCCGAAGTAGCAGTAATGATGATCTACTCAGATATATTTTCATGTTGCTGATTAAGATGAACACTAAGAAGCACAGGCCAACTTTCAGCAAAATGTGCATTGCACTCAAATCCTTTTACTCTATAACCATGGACTGTTGCTGTGACCAAATAGGTTAGTGCTGTGTCCTTAAAACACTACAGATACACAGCATTGAGCCAAAAGTACTTGGAGCTCATCTGAGCCCCATTTGAAATGTAGGAACCTGGATAGAGTAAGCTTTGGTCCTGGTTATAAGTAATACTTTTGCCCTTCTGGTAATATTTTGTAAACAAAAGGTACTGCGGTTTACTTGATGTCGTTAACCTTTTTCCCATTTTTCAGAAATGCTACAATTAGCAAGTAGGATATTATGCAACTGAAGAAAAAATTCAAGATTCTTCCACAGCCACCTTTCTTCAGTATACGATGTTTTATCAAATATAATTTTTCTCTGTAAATAATAGTGATGGTTGTGAAATCAGTTCAGTATTAACCACTAATAGCAGCAACCATTCTGTGGGTGTTGTAAATAGTTTAGTATAGCTCTACTGTTTGCCTAATACCAGCCATCAGGTAGAACAGAATATATTAGGATTCACAGTTTTATCTAAATATTAATACTATAGGTAAACCAAAATGTCGTGGCGGGTGAGAGGACGGTTTTCCCGGACTATATCGTTCGCAGTTAAGATCCCTTTGGTCATTTTACCCTTAAGGAAACTGACTTCCTTAAGCCTAAAATCTCAGCGGTATAGGCGGATTAAGCACACAGAGGGAGTGTTCGCTCCGTAATTATCCCGGATTTTGCTTTCATTTCTTCTAAATGTGACCTTGAGTATCCTTTGCGTGTGTGTGTTTGTGTGCGCATATAGACCGATGCCAAATCAAATATTCCCAATCATGTTGTAATATATGAAGGCAGCATAAGTTATACAACGTAAATATAATTGGTTTCTGATTCATTTTTGCCGATTATTTCCACTTGTATAATTTATGTTTATTTATGCTGCTCGCTCTCTCTCATATGCATACAGTAAAAGACATTCACACACACACACACACACACACACACACACACACACACACACACACACACATATATATATATATATATATATATATATATATATATATATATATTATATATATATATATATATATATATATATATATATATATATATATATATATATATATATATATATATATATATATATATATATATATATATATATAAACAAATGGGAGAGCTTCTGCGAGCTTGGAATTTGCAAATATATATAGTTAAATTAACACAAAACTAAATATAAAGTAAGTGTGGACGTTCAGTAGGCCTATGGAAATACAGAGGCTTGGAAGAATAGAGAGCTTTTCAGAGGAAAGTCGAGTCAATAGGGATCGCCCAGAAGTATATGGCTCTCAGGAGACAATAACGGACCCACGAATTAAAAGGGGTAACAGATAATGGTAGGACTTTTAATGGTAGGGCATTTGGCATCGTGGGGGACAACGATTTAAATCGGCATGAAGGAACTGATAGGGTATAGTATACACACAAACGTATATAAAGAACAGCTAAAATGCAATATGGACAATAATCAAATGGTTCGAAATTATGGCATTATTTAAAGATCTGTGATTATCCAAAAATCACAGAATAGAAAATCATTAGAACATCCAAAATTTACTCTTTGTTTCTTTAGAAAACAAAGTAGAGTAAATGGCAGATCACAGGTAAAGTCACAAACAAGGGATTAACCTCGAGGCTGAGATTGAACAGGATAAATAGACCTGGCAGAACTGTATTCTTTTCCCGACCCCACCCTAGCGATTAGGATTTAACTCGTCATTATAAAGCCATAAAAATAGTTTTGTCTCTCATCTCCGTCTATATATGACAGCGTTTTGTATATGTGCATTGTCATTCACTCGACTCACCCTGTAAGGAAGGTACTTGCAGACGTGTTCATCCTGCTTCAGCCATGGAAAGAGCGGAAAAAACTGAGAAACGTGTTCTTCCTGCTTCAGCCAGGTCAATTGCATACCATGTACACAATTACTTCGTGATGGAAAAGGTAAACAATGGGCCCTTGACTGATGTGACAAGAGTTTACGATCGGGCATGTGAAGCTACCAAAATTCCAAGGAGGAGTATGGAACGAATCATCAGGGAAGGGAGAAATACCGGAAAAGAATATGGAGAACCAACGTTCAATGACCAGAAAAGAAGTTGTCTTTGTACAGTAACCGCGCTGGATGATTTTGATAAATGTGTATTGCGACGAATAGTGCTAAGGTTTTATGCAAGACAGGATTTACCTACTATTGCTAAAATCTGGGAAGAAGCCCGACGAGATATTGACTTTAAAGGTTGTAAAGAATCTCTTCGGAAGTTGTTACACGAGCTCAGATTTTATTATGCTGCGAGTGAACAGCAGAAAATTTTTATTAGAGAGGAATGATGTTGCAGCTACAAGGACCAAGTTTTTACGTATTATGAAAAAGGTTCAAGAAAATGAAGATCAACCAATTATTTACCTGGCAAAGGGGCCAGGTTGATCATTCTTCATGCTGGCAGTAAGGAAGGCTTCGTCCAAAATGCAGAACTGATTGTTAAGGCGGTAAATGACGGAAATTACCACCAACAAATGAATCGCTTCGTCTTTGAAAATTGGTTCAAATCCCAGCTACTCCCGAATATCCCTCCTTCATCAGTCATCGTCATGGACAATGCCTCGTACCATTCTGTTGCTACTGACAAGCCACCGACGACAGCTGATAAAAAAAATGCAATAAAAGAATGGCTAATCAAGAAAGGGGCAGATTTGACAGACGACATGCGGAAGTGTGAGTTGTTGCAATTGGTGAAGATTCATTCTGCACGAACAGAAAAAGAATATGTCATTGATAAGCTGGCTCGTGAACATGGCCACAGGGTCGCCAGGCTTCCTCCGTACCACTGCCAATATAACCCCATAGAACTGATTTGGGGGCAGGTCAAAAATTATGTCTCTCAGAGAAATAATTTTAAAATGGCGGATTTAAGACCGTTATTGCAAGAAGCCATTCAAAAGGTCACTAAGGAAAACTGGGCTAATGCTATAAAGCATGTGAAAAAACTTCAGATGGAAGATTCTGAAGGAGATGATTATGTGAAGCACTTAATGGAGTCTTTTGTAATTGAATTACGCGCATCCGATGACGACGACGACGACGACAATTGAATGTCTACGGATTTTATTGATTGTAAAATATATAATTTTTAATATTCATTATATGCTTAAACTGCTTTTCTTTTTATATGTATTAAATAAAAAAACTTGATCTTATTATGTAAGTTATCGTTACCCTTTTTCAATAAGGCAGAAAAATATACAGATGAAAAATGTATATTACAAAGATATGAAATAATTGCGTTAAATGTAAGAATGAATACAATAAAAAGACAACAATTCTTTAAGACATTATGAATTTTAACATTGTTTTAAAATACGTGGTTGCTTCAATGCAATGTCGCACTTACATTTAAGGATGTAAACCATTTGTAATAAGAGGGAAAAAGAAAAAAAAAAGAAGTGAAAGTGTGGGTGGAAGAGGGATTGGTCTCGCGCCATCCAGTAGAGAACTTATCCGGCTTTACTATAAGCTGATGAGATTTTTACCTGTGTCTACAAGGGAAAAAGTCCTAAACTTTTAGATTCAAATACGAAGCATTCTGACCAGACCTCTTGTCACCCGCCACGACATTTTGGTTTACCTATAGTATATGAACCATCAGGTATTCGAGTAAGCATCCAGGTACAGATTTCATCTAAACACCCTATATCTCAGTTTCATATCTAGACCACAGGGGGCCTGTGGTTTGTTTTAGGATAATGTGCATTTTTTTTCCTTAGAATTCTTAGAGAAATATTAACTGGTAGGTAGTCTAGGGTGCATATTGACTAATGTTCTAATACAAGGTATTCCCGTTTGCTTCAGAATGAATCAGTGCCAATGTGCAGTATCAGACAGTTTTAGTTTTAAAATATGTTTAAAATATGAACACTTAATTTTTAGTTACATTAACAGTAGGTAAATCTGATTAGTCTTGAGCAGTTTTTGTAGAGTCCATACTAGCTATTAGCTAGCAGTTTATTAGTTTAAAACTATTCATTGATACTGGATAGAAATGTTTTTATGATATTTAACAATGGATTAGATAGGTAGAATGTGTAAGGCCTTATTACCCTTGAAGGGCAGGTATTATTTTTAGTCATTTGAAGATGATCACTGACAGTCTCAGTTGCTTCAAGCCTTTTATGAGGTCTTCGCTATGCATAAGTTGCAGCAAAGTATAGGATGAGTTTTTACTAGCTTTGTGGTCATGCCTTGTCATGTTTTATTTGAAGATTGACACCCTTTTGAGATTAGGGTAATAATGGCTTGGTTTAATACAGTGGGATATCATAGACCAAAGTATTATCATATGTACAGTCTGACTGAGGTAGAAATATTTCAGAATTTAGTTTTTCTCAGTTTTGACAATTTGCTATAATTTTTAAGTGATAGTCTCAACTTTATAAAAAGGTTATCATTAAAAAATGCATTATAGTAAATATTAAACAGAAACAAGTGATTGAAAATTGTTGCTACTGCTGTGTGAAGTGCATTGTTGTCACTGGGTTCTGCATATTTCGAGACACTGCTGCAAGGGCTGTTTAGTCTTGTGTTAACAGGGGTTACTACAGGTATGTGAAGTATTGATTGCTCAGAATTCAAGGTTTTGGTATAATTGACAAGGGTGGTTAGGTATGTGAAGTAAGATCAGTTTGGAACTGAGAAATGTATGGTTTGGAAATAAGTATTTTAAGCAGAATTAATAGGCAAACAGCTAAGTCATATTGCAGTGTTGCATTGATTGGTATATTTTCTAGAAGGATTAAAATCTGGCAAACTCTCCTCATTTTCTCCACGAGAACATAGCACAATGTTTTGCAGGCCTTTGTTGTAAAAGTGGGATTCAGTCAAATCTCAGTGGACTATTTCAGTTACAGGAGAGTTGCTATGTTTAAATATCACTCTCTAGTGAATCCACGAGGCAAGCAAGTTGTACGTCTCCTAACTGTAAGGTCCTCGTGAAGGGGTTGATTTTTTTGAATAAGATTTCATTCAAGAAGGAAGTAGGACTTGATGTGATTTTAAGGGTGTTGGTGGAAAGCGAAAGTGGATATATTTGACTTGCATTTGAGTTTTGTTATAGATCTCCATACCCTGGGGCTGTGTATGAATTGATAGGTAGCAGCAGATCAGTCAGATTTCATATCAACAGAGAAAGTTGAATGAAAAGCTTTGTCTCTGCTTGCAAGCAGTCATTTCAGTTATATAGTGTTTTTAGTTCTATTTGAAGGAAATGTTTTATGTGGTATTGGCTTTACGAACATAAATGCCTTCAATTTCCCTCTCCAGTTTGGATTGAAAGGTGTTCTCAGTTTTAGAACTTGCTAATGCAGCTTCAGTGTCTTGAAATATGTTTTTTTCTCGTAGGTTATGGTATAACTCGCTTTATTTTAACTAATGTTAATGTTTCATGTAATTACTGTTGTTAGTGATGTGTTCAAATTTTCATAACCCGTTAAATTTAAAACTGAACTTGGAAAATTTAGATAATGAGAACCTTTTGTAAAGACCAGTTGTAGATATGTTTTATTGTAGAAGGACTTCCGTATTTCTGATTATTGCTCAGTTGTCTTCGTCCTCAACTGCCATTCTGATAGGGAAGGTAACAATAGAATCAATTGTCAGTTGGTTCCTGGCATGATAAAGCAAGGCCTTCTAAAATGAAAGTGAAAGTGATAGCACCAAATAACTCCACTAAGGTAGCTACAGTAAAATCCATGTTATTGTTGTGTATCCAAAGGGTTGAGAGTTTGGGGAATTAGTGTGAATGATTTCTCTTTCTCCCTCTCACCCTTCTATCCTCACCTAACTTTATATTGCAAACATCTTGGGTACACACTACTCCTTCAGGGTCTTTCCTTATGCCTCTTGTACCAGCTTTTGCTCATAAAACACCTGGCAGACTTAGAACACAACTTGGAAGCTACAGAACTGCTCAATTTTTGTTCCATAGCAGCAGTTCTGTGTATTTTCAAAAGGGCACCAGCTCTGATCAGTTACGTGATTAGCAAGTTAAATTGCGCACTTCAGGTTTTAACAAAGTCCGCATGCTCTCTCTCTCTCTCTCTCTCTCTCTCTCTCTCTCTCTCTCTCTCTCTCTCTCTCTCTCTCTCTCTCTCTCTCTCTCTCTCTCTCTCCTCAAAGTTTCCTTTGCATTATCTTGCATCTTGCATGTAGAAAGAACATCCTTCATTGCATTTTAAAGTTATCCTGCAGACTGTGCTTTGCTGAAGCCATTTATTTACTGTAGATGCTTTTCTTTTCTTACTGTGTTTTGCTTCAGCCCTCTATACTGGATACACTACACAGGTGCTTTTGCTCTTCATCCCTGCATGGGGACTAAGTACCCTACTCTTTAAAACTCTTGAATTTCATTCTTGAAATTCTTTTCTTTGTACGTTGTCCAGGACCACTGAGGTGGTCAGAGGATGAAGTTGTGGTCAAACTTTGGGTGTATAGTTATTTGCATTCATTCAATGAAGTGAGCTTTAAATTACAGATATTAATGTTTTTGTGCTCTATTTTATACTGGGTTTCATCTCGTCTTGAAGTTTGAGAGGAGTTGCTTGATGGGTAAGGTTGTGAGGACGCTGAGAATGAGAGCCTTTTCTACAAACAATCTGTAATGTATAAAGAATAGATAGGTATTATGGCTTATTTAAGGGATCAAAGTTGAAATGCACAAGTCCTTATAATATATATCCATTGTTTAGAAAACTGGAGAATTTGTATGTAAACTGTGAAAACTGGAAAGAATATAAAAAAAGACTCCTTGGAGTCAGCCTTGCAGTGCCCTGAAGAGGGAACGTCCTCAGCAGGAGGTAACCAGTCAGTTACAGCCTGGAAGCAGATTTTAAGTGTGGTTTTCTAAGCAGACAGCTGTTTGCCAAGATGGGACAGCCTCTTACTTTCCTTGTGCTTTCCCAGATGTATTTCCAGTTTCTCTGTCACTGAAGAATGCTAGTTCTTTTCAAATGTAAACAATTTATGGGAAGTCAAACTTGGTGTTGGGTTTGAGGTTTCCTGGGTGTTCATTCTTATGACTTATTTGTACTTGAGAGCAAATGGTTGCTAGACGCGTGTCTTATGATGTGTTGTACAAAGTCCACTGGGTTTTACTGCCCAGCCTCTATTCCAAACATGTGTAATGGCCAAAAATCCTAGCTCATTTTTTCTATGAATAACATAGAGGAAAATCTGCAAGGTTCACATTTTTACATTGTGTTATTGCTTTTTTGGATACCTCACACTTTCTCTTTCTCTCACATCTTGTTATAGAAAATTAATCTTTCATTTAATCTCATGGAACAATGAGAAACAAGAAGCAAAAGATCTGTTATGATGTGTTGTATGTTTTTGAAAGTTTTGGCCTTTGTGTGATTGATATTGTACCGGGCAGAATTTGTCCCTTGGGGTGAGAGTCGTAATTAGAAAAAACTGGTGTGTTAATTGCAGAGGAATTTCAGTGGATGCCTTTGGCCTAGAATGGATGGAAACAAAAGTATTTGACAAGTCTTTGTAATTTGTAATAATGTGGTCATGGATATATTGGAAAGGCTATTTTTCTTTCACCAAATGCCATGATACTTTGGCGGTGTTGAGATCTCCAAACTTCGCTGAATGCAAAAGATGAACTTTTAAACAATTCTATGAGTCATATAATATGGTGAGGAAACTGGTCAAGTTTTTGTGGGTTAATTTCTGATTGCAAGCTTAATGACTACAAAAATCTTCTCATGAAAGCTTGTGCAGATGAGAGCGAAATAGAGGCTATGGAGAAACTAGTTGCCTTTTCTTTACAGAAGCAACAGAAATCAGTGCAAGTTTTTGAAATGGTTTCATCAGATTTTATGAAGTTTTGATTAGTTTCAGGTATTCACAGGCTCCTTTAAAAGGTTTATAGACAATGAAGATATTATGTTGTGTACTGAACTTATTGGTGGCTCTTGAAATAGGAGATAAATGTCCCTGATGTGAGGTGTGTACGTAATGGTGAGACTGGTTTTTTTTTTTTTTTTTTTTTTTTGTTAAGATATTGTAATACAAGATTATTTTGTTGCTTTTGTGGATATTTAGGTGCATAGTTGATACAGCTTTTTCATGTAGCTCCAAAATGGTCTTAGCAGGCCTTATGCTGTCTTGGTAACTTGAGAATTCACTAGAATGTCAACTGGTATTTAGTTAATAGCCCTGATTTTGGGCAACTTGAATCATGACACTGGTCCTGCTGTAAGTGAGGAGTCTTCCCTGTTTTTACACTGATGTGCAATTTACTTGTCAGTGAATTCTCTAAAGGTTATCTTAGTTTTGAACTTCCAGAGTTTCAGAAAGATTGAAATTTACAGTGCTTACAGTAATGGCCTTTGTGAAACTTATCTTTGTTGCATATGCAATTCAGGATGTCTTTTGCTTGAGGGTGGTTTGGTTTTTGAGTCCTTGCTCATAATGCAGTAGGATTCGAGGTGTTCTTTTACAATGGCAGAGTTTTATGATAGACTAAAGGTTGAAGTTTGAGCTCTTATAGAGATGATAAGTTTGGCTTTCAGAGACATTTGGAAGAGATGGTTTTGGTTCTTTTCATAATAGTAAATTTGTTGTACCTTGATAATAATCTCCAGCTTGCAGTTCTAAGAGGTAGGCCATGATGATATTTTTCATTTGATCAGGGTTGCTTTTTTAATTAAAGGTTTGCGAAGTGTTATGTGAACGTCTAAGTTTTGACTCAAATTGAAGATTGGTTTATGACACTGGAGTTTGGAATCATTATCATCTTCCTCAGCATCTTTTCCCACTTCTGTGGGGGTTGATGATGACAGCTTTCCTCCACCCGGCTCTTCGGTTAAGTACATCGTCCTCTGATAATTGTTTCCCTCTCAAATCTTCGTTAACTACATCCATCCACCTTCGCTTCAGTCTACCACTCGCTCTCCCACCAGGCACCTCCATCTGCATCACTCTCCTCCCTACATATGTCTCATCCCTTCTCACCACTTGGCCATACCACTGCAGTCTTCTTTCCTGGGCCTTACTTGATACTTGTATGACTTTAGTAATTCCTCTTATTTTCATTGCTGATCCTGTCCATTTTTGTTACTCCACACATCCACCTGAGCATTTTCATCTCAACTGCATCCAATTTCTTCTCTTGCACACTCTTTGCCGGCCATGTTTCTGCTCCATACATCAAAGCTGGTCTCACTACTGTCTTATGCACTCTTCCTTTAACCTTTATGTTGCTTATGCAGTCACACAAGACACCTGACAGCTTTCTCCAATGTTTCCATCCAGCCTCCGCTCTGGGTGTTATTTCGACATCCAAATTTCCATCACCAGCCACTGTTGAACCAAGATACTAAATTTTTCTAATCGGTTCAACCTTCTCCCTTCCATACTAATCTCGGAGTCTTGATCTTCATTATTACCTAGGTATTCAGTCTTCTTTCTACTGATCTTTAAACCTCTATGTCCTCCAGTACCTTCCTCCATTGCTCTAGTTTTGACTCCACTGCCCCTGTTGGTGCTGCATAACACGAGGTCATCAGCAAACAACGTGTACCTGGGGGATTGATCTCGTGTTCCTTGAGATAGCACATACATTTTCAGGTCAAAAGGATATGGACTTGAAGCAGATCCATTCAGTTAACCTGACATTGCTTGTAACCTGTGTTTTTGATCCTACGTACATACCTAAATTGAATATATAGTTTCCGAATTGATTATAGAGTTAGTGAATTGATTATATAGTTACTGAATTGGTTATATAGTAACTAAATTAATTATATAGTTAGTGAATTGATTATGTATTTAGTGAATTGATTATATAGTTACTGAATTGATTATATAGTTAGTGACTTGATTATATAGTTACTGAATTGATTATATAGTTACTGAATTGATTATATAGTTAGTGAATTGATTATGTAGTTACTGAATTGATTATATAGTTACTGAACTGATTATATAGTTACTGAATTGATTATATAGTTACTGAATTGGTTATATAGTTAATGAATTATACTGAATTGATTATATAGTTACTGAATTGGTTATATAGTTAATGAATTATATCGTTACTGAACTGATTATACAGTTACAAAATTGATTATATAGTTACTGAATTGAATATATAGTTATACTAAATTGATTATATAGTTACTGAATTGATTATATAGTAATACTAAATTGATTATATAGCTGCTAAATTGAATTTGTTGTTAAAAAATACCAAAGTACTTATAAAGGCATTTGCTAAGAACAGATTTCTGTAACTATACAACTAAACTTCCATTCAACCGAAGAATGTCGGTGATTGGCAGAGATTTTGCTTCAAAATGGAAGACCATTCTGCACAATATATCGAAAAATAAATTTACCATTTGCCCCAGGGGGGCCTGGTGGTCAGAGGCACTTAGGAGGAAGGAGTTCCTACTTCAACAGGACAGACAACCTTCTGTCAACAAACCTGGTCCTTTGACTTTCTGTCATTCTGTCAAATTCCCTCCTGCCCCAAAAACCACGGAGAAGGTGACCCCCCCCCAAACTTCTTTGAATAGTTTGTGGAGGACCAGTTATTGGTTTATCTGAGAAATTGGCAACCTCTGTTGCACCTGCTTTGCTGAGAGAGAGAGAGAGAGATTGTCCAGTAGTGAGAGAGAGGGAGAAGACATGAAATGAGAAGGAACAGAGAGAGAAAGAGAGATTCTTTTTTAAGCCTGGTGGTCAATTTTTACCAGCGTAGAGATTCACCTTCATTTCCAGGGGCGTACGAACAATAGACTCCGCCTTCCTAGGTATTGCCAGAATTAGTCTTTGAAATATCCTTATAAATCTGTTAATTTGCTTAAATTCATTCATACTTTGGTACAAATTTTATGAATAAACACTTAATATTAAATTCCTAATTAAATAATTAATTTATTGTAATTTGTAGAGCAAATAATAATAGAAAAAGAAGAGTTTTTCTTAGACACTTAGGAGAAGAGGAGACTGGCAATGCCGTCAATGTTTGCCAATAGATAGATAGATAGATAGATGGCATTAACAAAGTTTTTTAAATTTCGAAAATGTAAACCTGTGGTTTCAGTGGCTAATATATATTTTATGTTTGGTCTTCTTATAAGTTTCCCTTACATTATTGTATTCCTTCATTACTGTGTAATGTAATTTTGTCAAATTGATTTTAATATCCTGGTTTCAATGGAAGTGATTCATTGGATGAGGAAAGGATTTACTGTACTTGTAACTATGTAGTCCTTAGTTTCCCAAATCTATGGTATTGGTTCCAATATTTTTCAGAAGAGACTTCTTATAACTTCATCTGGACGGACAGATTTGTACTTATCAGTCATCATTGCTTTCATTGAACAACAAACCTTTCATTATATTTATATTATGTACTACTTAAAGCTTCCTTAATTCTGATCACCTTTTGGTATTGGTTCAAATCATGTTGAGATAAGACATTATCTAAGAGAATTAAAATAACTTAATTTGCACATATTGTATATCAATCATTATTGCTTTACTTTTAAAGCAAAAGTTTCGTTGTGTACTTCGTAATTCCATTTTATACTGAATTTTTAAAGGTTAAAAAATAATTATTGGCAAGTCATATTGAAAACATCATTCATTGATTTCAGATGTGTTTGAATACTGTACACAGCTGCCTAATTAAGTTGATATTTATTATGTGGGGAGACAGTTATTACATATATACAGTATATCCTGTTCCTTCCAGGATGATAATTTGAGACAAATTCTATGACTCCAGAATCCTTGATGACTGACATGACAGACAGCTCCCTGGCTGGCCACTCAGGGCCAGAAGGTGGAAGAATCTCATCAATAATTGTGGCGTTCACAAATGGCTGTTGATTCTTCTTCTTCGTGGCTTTGTTGTTGCAAGCTGAGAAAGACTGCTTTTGTTTTCCAGTTATAAGATAATGGCAGAAATTGCCTTTATGGGGTCATATTATTATTAGTGAGATGGATGGTGATGGGTTACTGATAATGGTGATGATGGTGTGTTATTTACCCTAAGTGTATCCAGTTTTTTTTGGGGGGGGAGGGGGGAATTTGGGGCGAAGGACACTTTATGCTTCATACTTCAATATTTTGGATTATTCACATGAATTTGAAAGAATTTTTAGACCTTCCTAAGCAAATTTGGAATGTAGTAATTTGGAATTATGATCTGATAAGTTTTTCATGTGTTAGCTGCTATCAGATAACTTCTGTACCCACAAGATAAACTCTGTGTGTGTTGAGCAGTTTTGACTTTGAATCTCTGCAGAATCTAGGGAGGCCCTGGAACCTGGCTATGCATAGTTTGTAGAAAGAAGCACAGCTGGATAGGTACCATTAGCTGTGAAAAGAGTGATAGATACTACCACAAGTTACTGAGAAAATAAACAGGGTAAAGCCTTAATGGTTATGTAGGCACACTGTCAGCATCAAATTGAACGGAGCTTACCCCACAGAAGAGTCAGTAGATACCAAAATGACCAAACCTCACCTAGGACACAGTGACCTCTCAAGCCTTGGCTGAAACCTGGAACTCATTATCTCATTATTCCTTATGAAGGAGAAGGGATGGATTAGTGGAGTTATTTGACAAACCTTTCTTTAGGTAACTTGATTTCAACCTTTCTTTAGGTAACTTTATTTCAGAAATCGTGTACTACTGTAGTCATTTTTTGTCCAATTTTGATTTTGTTTCAAATTCAAATATGATGTTGCCTGAGGGTATTTCATATTCAGTGATGAAATTCGACAGTTACAGTACTACAAAATAAGACCCAAAGGAGTTGACAGAGAGTGGTTGTGGGAACTAGCAAGCTTTTGGACTTCGGAACATTTCGAGTGACTGAAGAATTAGCCTACAGCTTCAAGTATGGCTACAGGCATAGAAGGGTAGCCATTACGAAGTAGACATTTCGCTATGCAAAGGTTTGCTTGGTATTATTATGTGGTGGCAAATAGTATTTCTGA
The DNA here is from genome assembly GCA_039081455.1 of Macrobrachium rosenbergii. Lineage (NCBI taxonomy): Eukaryota > Metazoa > Arthropoda > Malacostraca > Decapoda > Palaemonidae > Macrobrachium > Macrobrachium rosenbergii. Next base: position 206,466 of record JANJGK010000916.1, on the reverse strand, counting down.
AGATGAAATGCAGGATCTATTGGTGCCAAATTCTTCAGCCTTGGAATGACTTGAGGAGACATTCTGGGCTCTGTCCTGATGTTGAGACTGATCAAAGTATGACAAGGCAGGACAGCCTTAGTATTCAGTTCATATCATGAAGTAACGTCACAGTCAGGGTAATGAATTTAATCCCATATTCAGGATATTTTTAAAAACTAGGCAAATAGAATATTACTTGTACATTATATCCTGTACTTAATGAGCAATTTATTGACCAAATATAGTGGTAAGCGATACTTATGAAATTTCAACAAAATTATCGGTGAATTTCACTACTCTGCTCTGGACAGCACAGACTGTCTTTACTGTTGCTAAAAATACATTGAAATTTTTATTTTATTTCCAATACCTGTGAAGTTATTTGAAGCCTTTTGCATACAGTGAAGGAAATCAATTAGCTCTTGGTTTTATTATTATTATCTCAGAAGTTCCCAGTCAGGGAAGTTGCTGATAGAGATGATGTGCTTAATGGGACTTGCAGCAAAATGGTTGTGTAGGCTTCATACCTCCTCACAAAGACCAGTTACTACTACTCAAAATATATCTTTGCTGTAGCTGTACCCCATATGACTGTAGTCAATGAGAATCAGATATATAAAACCTTTGTCAAAATGTTTTCTCAGAAAAATGAAATTGTATTATATAATGACATAATTTTGTGACTAGGGATTGTCGTCAACGTAAATGGAACCGTCTTATAAAAAGCAAAATGTTGTCAACTAGATTTTGGGGTTGTTGCAGTCTAAAAATCAAAATGATTTCAACCATTCTGAAATGACACCTGTAGCTTTCTAAGTAAATAGTTTGAGTTCCTGCTGATATACTTTGAGAATTGTAGCTTCATCCAATTGATCACATCAAGTGTGTCATTGGTAAACCATCATCTTTCACCAATGAGGATATCAGATATTCAAAGTTGAATCATTTTTCAGGATGATTCTCCAATCTAGAAGCGACTTTATGGAACACACACAGCAAGTTTAGGGAATGTGTATAGCCAATTGAATCTCCACTCAAGATCTTCAGTTAGGACCACCCTTATCACTATTCATCAGAACTGCCCAATCATCTCGGCCTCACTCGAACCTTTCACAGATGCAAGATGAGCCCTGGAACTATCAATCTTCAGTCTCAGTAGTTTAATTTAAGGTAAGGGAAAATTTTGCTGAGTATTAGTATTCAATATCCCAAGGTAAGGTCAACCCCAGCCTAGGATGAATGATGCAAATGTGGCTTGAAGGTAAGGCACCTTATCTAGCTTAGGATAGAGAAAGGACCTTAGGATGTGTTGTTAAGGATCCAGGGCATGGTGAATCCTTCCTGAACCAAGCTAGGATTGGATAGTAGATCCTTTGAGAGTTGAATAAGTAGGAAGGATTTATTAGTCAGGGGTGGTGGGTGTTCTGGGGAAGAATAATCTAATCAACATTGGTTGTCCCAATTTAAGTTAGGTTCTGGCAAGATGAACTGTGTAGGCTTCAAGTGAAATGGGTCTCTAACCTATATAAAAACATCAAGTGAAATTGGCCTATAACTTCTATATCAATATGAAGTCACTGGCCTATAACCATTAGTTTCCTTGACTGTAAAGTCTATAGTCATTGTCATAATCTTAGAATGTGTTAAAATATGAGAGAAAGGTGATACAAGTATGATACACAGGTGATGCAAAGTGCCCAGCAATGAGACTGAAAGTAGGCTGCAACACTTTTAGTAGGTTTATACAAAAACTATTTGTGCAAGAAACTTTTTTCCTTTCATCCTGTGTGTTACAGGATACCTGTGATCAGCTAAGTATGAAGGGAATATTTTCATTTAAAGTCATTAAGAAGAAACCTTTCAAAAGAACTGAATGGTTGTTAGGTATTATTACAATATTATACAAATGCACAAAGTTTTCCATAGCTCCAGGTGAACTCAAGAGTGTTAATTAAGAAATCTATAGTTCAGAATAGTTACCATTTACTAATCACAACATTTTCAGCAGGTCAGCATGTGAAGGGATATTATTTATTATTTTCAGAAACTTGTCCACAGCTGTATTGAATAAAGGCTCAAGAGGCTGATTTCACGAGTTGTGGAGCCTAGGATACTTTCAAGAATAGGAAACTACAAATAGTCAATTGTATATAAGGAAAGGGAGCTAGTTTAAACGGTTGAGAGCCCCAGATAACTAGATTTTTTGCAAGCATTGTACAAAGCGGCAAATAGAGCTAGATTTTTTGCAAGCATTGTACAAAGCGGCAAATAGAGCTAGATTTTTTGCAAGCATTGTACAAAGTGGCAAATAGAGCTAGATTTTTTGCAAGCATTGCACAAAGCGGCAAATAGAGTTCGTATAGTTAAGATCATGGAAGCTCTTAGCGTCAGCTAAACATGAGTTAGAGGTCCAGTAAGCTATGAATTTTGAATGATCTTATTAGTACTAATATCGATAATCAGTTATCATATAGTTCTTCGAGTAAAGGATTTAGATTTTGTTCTGCTTCTTGTAGAATCATTGTGAATGATTCAGTAGATGGATAGTATAGTCAAGATTAGATATTGCTTTTAGTCAAGATTAGAAATTGCTTTCAGTAATGGTCCAAGTAATTATATCTGTACTTTACTGTCTCTTTTGTATACAAGACCTGATACTCAGAAATTTTTCTGTTTCAGAATAACACAACACCACCAGCAAGATCGGTGAGTTTAGAGTACGTTGATGAGGCCCCAGCATCATCAGTTTAGAGTACGTTGATGAGGCCCCAGCATCATCAAGAAAGGACCCCAGAGAGAGGTGTGGAAAGAGGTTACCAATAGCTGTTGAAGAAGCTTAGACGTGGAAGAAAACAATTTTGGACACACCGAACACTCCCCCTATTGTGGAGGAAGAGGACAGGAGAGGTGCCTTCAGACTGTGCACAGAGAGAGAGAGGGAGAGACCTTACGAAAGCTCCGTGCATTTTCAGTGCACTGGGAGAGTGGTGCTTTCATCATGCAACTGGTGCACAGACAGGTCAATATTGTTTGTTTTGTCACAGGTCAGTTCATTTAGTTTTGTCTCCTACAGGTCAGTGCATTCAGTTTTGTCACAGGACAGTTAAACAGTAAATTTGTAAGGGACCAATAAAACTCAAATTATATATGAGCAATGCATTTTAAACCTTGTATTACCTCTATCAATCATCTTGACAAGTAAAAAATCTTATGGAAAATTCCTTCTATTTTTTAATCCCTCTTTCTCTCTACAGGTCTGAGTGCTGCATGCTGGGAAAAATTGATACACAGCAGCATTTACACCTGAAGCAAGGTCTACTACACCCCTGGCATGGTAGAATGGAAAACACAAGTATTACTTGTCTGCACTCTGCAAGCTGTTAAGAGGTTGCATCTACAAGTTTGTGTTCACAAAGTTTACAAGTAAATAAAAACTATAGATACTCATACATTTTTTTTTTGCAGTAGATCCATCTATACAGTAACTTGAAAGCTTCAAGTATACAAGTTTCTTACTGCAAAGCAGTTTGTACTATGTACAAGACCCCTGTTACAATATAGCTTGTATAATGTGTGTCTATAAATCCTGAAGCTTGTACTTGTAGTTCCTGTAGAGAACATCCCAGGTAAAAAGGGCTGGAATCACTTGTAAAAGGCCACTGAAGAAACAAAGTAGTTAGTTGTTGGCCAGAAATCTTGTAACACAACATCAGTGTTGTTAAGCTGTCCACCACGGTTGGTGGACAGCCGTTATGAGGGGCTTCACCAATGCCTTCATCTCCTCTGCCACTTCTCCGGCAACGAGAAACTGAAAGAAAAGGAAAAATATTTTCAAAATGCAGCACTATAAATAAAGCAAATCATAATGTAATATATATATATATTATTCAAACAAAGCAAAACGCATGGGAGTTTTATTCAAGCAAAAATAAATCATTGGCAGTTGATGAAAGCAATCCATGAGTTTTATTCAAGCTTATTCAAGCAATTTGAACTACTGTTAAATTATTGGCAGTTGATGAAATGCTATTTGAAATTTTATACTTGTTGTGATTAACAACTAAAAATACATTGATGAAACCAGTAACAACTAAAAATACATTGATGAAACCAGTGACTAAAGACCAAAAAAGCTGTATTTTTATATAATATTTACCTGGGCTAGATTTGCATCCTGGCTGCACCCAAGAAGTTGTCCCTGGATGGTGGTTTATATTATGTGTGAATTATAGTCTGAAGCTTCTGTAGCCCTGGATGGTGGTTTATATTATGTGTGAATTATAGTCTGAAGCTTCTGTAGCCCTGGATGGTGGTTTATATTATGTGTGAATTATAGTCTGAAGCTTCTGTAGCCCTGGATGGTGGTTTATATTATGTGTGAATTATAGTCTGAAGCTTCTGTAGCCCTGGATGGTGGTTTATATTATGTGTGAATTATAGTCTGAAGCTTCTGTAGCCCTGGATGGTGGTTTATATTATGTGTGAATTATAGTCTGAAGCTTCTGTAGCCCTGGATGGTGGTTTATATTATGTGTGAATTATAGTCTGAAGCTTCTGTAGCCCTGGATGGTGGTTTATATTATGTGTGAATTATAGTCTGAAGCTTCTGTAGCCCTGGATGGTGGTTTATATTATGTGTGAATTATAGTCTGAAGCTTCTGTAGCCCTGGATGGTGGTTTATATTATGTGTGAATTATAGTCTGAAGCTTCTGTAGCCCTGGATGGTGGTTTATATTATGTGTGAATTATAGTCTGAAGCTTCTGTAGCCCTGGATGGTGGTTTATATTATGTGTGAATTATAGTCTGAAGCTTCTGTAGCCCTGGATGGTGGTTTATATTATGTGTGAATTATAGTCTGAAGCTTCTGTAGCAGCAGCCAGGCAGGCCAGCTTTAGGACACAGTCCAAATGTCCTAAAAGTAGACAGCAGTAAACAGGAAGTGGTCCACATGTCCTAAAAGTGACATCAGTAGACAGGCCCATTGGAAGAAAGATGTGGACACTATGAAGAAGAAATGGTCCTGTGGTGGTTAGAGAGGGCATCACTTCCTTCCTTCCTTCCTTCCTGCCCAGGCCTGATTCTCATGAGATTCATGAGTTCTTGAAGCATCATTGCCATATCTGATCTGCCACCTTAGATATCTTGAGCTTATGTTCTGACCTGAAAAACAAAAGTTATGTTAAATGACAAACAACAAGACACATTGTAATGTTTCTTAGTAAAAGCATCTGAAAATTGTGTACTGTTTCTCTTTAAAATTAAAAATACAAAATTACTGTTTTTTATCTTTGTGTTAAAAAAGGCTTTCTGACCAAAAGGAACGTGGCAGAAGACATCGTAATGTTCCTCGGTAAAAGCATTCCAAAATTACTGTTTATACATTTTGTTGTTCACAGTGCCATACAAGTGATGAACAAAATTGTCCATGAACCTCTCTAAACACTTTTTTTAGCATTAACACTTCAGGATATGTTTCTTAAGACACAAAACACTCGAAAACCGAGAATAACTAAAATTTTATAATTCCTCGAATTTCAGCGGTCGTCACCCTCCTTAAGGGAATATTTATATAGTAATTCAGTTGTGTATTTTAACTACCGTCTTACCTGTTCCCAAATGGAAAGAGATTTAGCAGTAGCTCAAGTGGGGAGAAATGGAGCTCCGTATGGAGCAGGTGTTCACAGATGTCAAGGCTCCTCCTTCAAATGAGTTAATCTGGGTATCAGCAACTAGGTAGTCCAGTCACTAGAACTGGGTAGTTATTAGAACCTCTAAGGAGGTTTTCATCTTCCTGTGTGAAGAAACAAACCAAGCGATTCACAAGGTTTCAAATAATCCTGCTGCATCGTAAGTGTTTACTATATGAACAGGGGTCAAAAATAGATCCTAAAATTGCACATTTTTTATGGAAATCCACCATATTTATACGTGATCCACTTTGAAAGTTTCCACTGAACTCATTGCTAACATCAGTTACTTTTTTTATACAAAATAAACACAAGACTCACCATTGTTTTTGCAATGGAAATTTCCTCGTCTATAACAGAAACGTCTCAAGATGTGGATTGTGTGAACTGAAGAGGTTTGTGCCTCAGAACATTTCACTACGAAGAAGAAGAACCATCTTTCATATCCTCAGCATCACAGTTAGGCCAGAATAAAGCACTGACTAAGCCACATTCTGTAATAAAAAGAAAGCATTTAACTCTCAGAAAATCATACAGCTTAATTAAAGACTTATCCATCTGTCACGCTCGTCAATCTTTTTCGAATTTAACAGCAAAATGGTTCTGAAGTCAAAGAACCTTCCCAGCAAGATTAATGGTCTCAGATTTTAGCAAATTACAACACTTCCCTGGTACAAAAATTACTTCCTACAAAACTGTTGACAACAGATTTACCTTCCTTCATAAAAATGCAAACTTTGTGGTTCCTCCTGAAATTCCTACATTCAGGAATGAGAGACGCTTCATGCTCATTTAGGAAGGAGGGCTACAATGTTGAATTGACACCAAGAATACCTCCAGTGCGCTTGTCAACTGCATTACTTCTGCATTGGTTGCTCGACAAATTCTACACTGTGGGAAGATACCACTCCGGAGAAAGTTAGGCCTAGTGACAAATAACTTGACTAGTTGACAAATCATTGATAACCTCGAATAAAATATTAATCAGCATTTTATCAACGATTACACAGGTTTATCTTTCACATAATCATTGGAATTAAAAGTTTACTGTCAAAGGGCTACGCCAAAATAAAGGTTAAATGAAAGATAATAGAAGCAATTCACTAACACAGAACTGAAGGCTTAAAACGACTGAATATCCAGTTAACATCAAAAGAGCCTTTGTAGTGATGAAGACAATATTCAATATTCATATGCTAACTTAGTGTACTTCAGATTCATATAGTACCATCGTGACTGTTCCCAAATGGAAAAGATTGATCAATGGCTTGCCTGTGGGAAGGAATGAGGCTTTGTAGCAGGTGTCCACAGATGTTACAGCTGCAGTAAATAAACTTCTGGATCAGAGGCCAGGAAGTGATTGCCCCAGAGCTGGCTACTTACAAGAACACTCTCTCTCTCTCTCTCTCTCTCTCTCTCTCTCTCTCTCTCTCTCTCTCTCTCTCTCTCTCTCTCTCTCTCTCTCTCTCTCAATGGAGTTTCGTTGTTGTTCCTGTGTCAAAGAAATGAAAAACTAATTAGAATGTTTCCAATAATCCTGTATTACTTATTTGCTGATATGAGCTGGGGTTACTAGAAGAAAAAATGCACACTTTAACTGTAGTGAAACTAAATCTACTTGTCAATGAACAAGTGACTCCACTTTGAAAATGTCCTACTGTACTAATGACTACTTACACCATTTATTGTTTTCAATAAATACCACCCACTTCATTATATTACAGAATAAACACAAGACTCACTTTGTCTCTAGAAGGGAAATTTCCTCTTTACACCAGAAGCCTCACAAGATCTCAGCTTCGTGAACCCTAAGTGATTTCAGCTTCAATCAATTAAGTAGGAAGGAAGAAAAGCAACTGACATCTTTCAAATTCTCCTCAGCATCACAGTTCCATACGCCATTTTAGAGCAATGGGGAAGAAGCAGCCACATTCCTCTAATAAAAACAAGACATTTCTGAAAATCTTGCAGTTGAAGGGAGGGAGGGCACCACTGGCCGAGAGGTTTTGACAGAACTTCCACAAAAATGACAAATAAAGATGACAGGTGACGTCAAACAGTTGGAAGTCAAGTCTAACGGACATCATTCTGGTGTTATGGAGCAAAAATTGCAAAAACTGGATGTGACATCCTTGGTTACTCAAAGACTCTTCTCCTCCTACAAACATTATTTGTTCCCAAGAGCAAAATGCAGATAACATTAAGTGAGAGGAAATATCATCTTACTCATAAGACTGACAAAATACACAGGAATGAATTTATAACAAGAGCTTTACATCAAATTCTCCATCATCTTCAATTAGTGACCCATTTAAGGAGCTGTCACTTAGTAGATAAAACCTTGACTACAATACTACTCAATGCTAATTTCAAATGATCAGCCAATGAATTTTAATTGATTCTGTCGCTAAGAAATGGGAAGAGTTCCAACTAATTCTCAAATAGCCTTGCAAATAATTTAAAATGCCATTCTGAAAGGCAGAACATTTTGCTTTTGAAAGAAACCTCCCGTTGAGCAGAAGGGAAAGTAGTACTGTAAAATCTCAGTCAGCGTAAGGACAGGCCTGTATTCAACTTTGCTCCCCAAATAACAAGTTGAATGAGGCCACTGTATGCTATGTAGGAGAGGCTTATGCTTATTTTCTGACACAATTCTAAAGTCCAGGAACCATTACCTGGTTTATATTACTATAGGAAAAATACTGAAGACTGCCATCTTTCTATTCTACTCTAACAGAACTGTGCCAGCAACTTCAAATGCTGATCACTACCAATATGTAAATGGTTTATCATTAGCTCTCGTAGGCCTGGCAGATGGGTTGGTTTTCAAGATTATCTCGATCTTACCTGATATATTGCAAATCCTTAAAATCATCTAAATAGGGTTAACTGAACATGAAGTTTCTGACAAAATTTCCTAACGATATTTGTTTCTTATATCTGACTGACATTGTTGGCTGAACGTTTGACAGACACTCAAGATATGTCTAATTGTAAGTGTGGGCTGAAGGACAAAACTTATTTGTGAAACTGAAACTTCTTAAGAATGCAATAATCAATGAAATATCCTTGACAATCTGACAGGGTATCTCTAAAAAGAATTTAGTTGAGGCAAGCCATTTGCAATATGGAAATGTTTTTTGTTTTCAACTTGGGTCCTGAACCAAACTGGACAGACTGTGTCACAAGAGAACCAAGATTATCACAAGGAGGACCACATCAGCTGAGTCCAATAGCAATGAGAGCAGAGAGGACCCACTGAGTTCAGTTCTCTTTTGGGAACCTGATTTCTGTGCAACATAAAAGTCATTTCAAGTCAATGCATAATTCTGAACGAAAGCTTTCAGTTTAACAAGTTAAACTCCACAGCATAAGAACAAATAAAAATGCTCCTGAAGTCACTCAATTGTAAGTCAGAAGAAAAACTGGAACCTCTTGAGAAACCTGAAAATGCTTCACCTCCCTAAAATGTGGAAATTTTGTCACGGTGAATTTACATGTATGAACAGATTGTCTTTCTCACTCACAATCAATCAGTCATGAAAAAGAGGCTCTAAAAACAGTCATAACATTTGTACTCTTAAATTTCAGAGTACATACCAGCTACACATAAATAGTATTGTTATTATTCAATATTATAATTATTATTCAATAGCATTATGATTCAGACTGGGTCACATTCATTCACATGGAACAACATAAAAGGACACGAAATTTATCATAAACTTAAAAAGAATAATTGTCCATCTCTGGATAAAATTAAATGAACAATTTAGATTAAAATCAGAAGCCAAATCATTAACAGATGAATGTATGTACAAATGGCAATGATAAATTAATAAAAAAAAAAGATGGTATTATGCCTATAACTTTTAATGTAAACAGCACCAAGACTTTCAGCTCTTCTATGGAAACAAGAACACAAGAAGTAGAATTATTATTATTATTATTATTCAGAAGATAAACCCCTACTCATATGGAAAAGCACACAAGGGCCACTGACTTGCAATCCCAGAAGCTTCCAAAGAATATTAGTGTTCATTTGAAAGAAGTTACAACTGATAGCAATAGGAAATACAGAAAGAAGAGATCAGTTATGAGGAAATAAAAGAAGATAATTTAGCAAATTAATAATAATTAGATAAAAGCGTAATCAAAACACAAGGTGAATTGTTGCAGGGTATCAGTGCACTGCATCTTGGCTGAACTTCTGAGGCTCTACTTGCACAACATCCACTTACTGAACAGTCCACAACAATTCTCTCATTCCAGGGTCTATGACATTCACATGCTAAGAACAGCAACCATACTACATGAAGTCTCAAATAGTTTTCAACAACTGAGGTTGTTCCCCACAAAACACCAACACAGAGTTCATGGAAAGTGCCCACACTTGTGTCACAGAGCAACAAACTCATTACCTTAACTTTACACTGCCTCTGATACCTTTTCAGATGAGTAATCACAAAACAAATCTTGCCAATATTATCATGTGTTTCAGTACACTGTAGGACAAAAGATACAGAGCCTGTGGAGTTGTAGCCATAATTACAATTGCTGAACTGCAAAAACCTTGTGTTTTCTGCAAATTATCTCCAGTGTCTAGTTATGCGAGTCCTGAAAATGTATAATTATACAAAGACCCGATTGTTTCAACTGTGCATTTGTGGAGGCTGCTGTTTTAACAGAGAATTCATTTTAAAAATTACTAAGAAACAGAACTAAAATACAAAATTTAAGCCAATGGCCAAGCACTGGGACCTATGAGGTCATTCAGCGCTGAAAGGATAAATTGAGAGTAAAAGTTTTCAAAGATGTAACAGAAGGACAACTTCTGCAGTTGAAGCACTTTGAATCAACTGTTAGGAGAGGGTGGAAAGTAAGATGGAAGAAAGAGAATATGAACGGAGGTGCAGTAAAAGGAATGAAAGGGGTTACAGCTGGGGGCTGAAGGGACACTGCGACGAACCTTAAGTAATGCCTACAGTGTACCACAAGTGGTGTGCTGATGGCACTACCCCCATGCAAGGTAAAACTGTACTAAGACACTTTAAATTCTAGCCCTAAGTTTGTGCCTGTAAGGATCACTCAACGGACTGTATCTCGTGGCTTATCTCATAAGCGTCATATTTCTGCTGCCTGGGGACCACAAAGCCCACAGTTTGAGAGCTTCAGGGACTTCTATGCTAGCCCCTGGACCATGGCCCTCCTCTTGTGATAAAATAACCTGGCCTGAAGGAACCAAAAGTATTCTTCAATATTTATTTCAATTGCCACATTTTTCGTAGCTTAGTAATCATTCTATTTAAAAACAGCTGTTTACAATAATCATTCAAAACAGCTGGGATACTGTCTGTGTTCTTTACTTTGCACATGAAGACTCAATTTTGTGGACCCTTGCTGTATGGATGTTCATGGAGTGTTTACCTGTTGCAGAATATATGTAGCACACCCATTAATATGAGTCATCACAAACGCCCAACTGTCAGTTACAAGTCAGCCTATTTATATACTCAGGATTCTAATAGTAACTTCACACTGCCACCACAATTTGTAGTGTCACTCGCACCCAATTATGAATGCTTCTATTCAGCAGAACATAGAAAATCTGAAACTGAAATCATTCCACCCAGAAAGAAGAATGAGGTGAAGTTACTGAGACAATCAGAATTTCCACAGCCACGCCATCCACTGTGCTGTAGCTTCTGTGTCCAGTTGTGCTCAATTCACTGTTCTTTTCAACAGTGTTCTGCTTCTTGAACAGAGAATCTGTGGCTACATTCACAGCTGCTGGGTCAGCCCTGATGTCTAATTTGTTGCCTCATAAAAAAAAAATACACACACACACACACATACACAAGAGATCTCAAACACTGACTGGGTCAATCTATGTGAGACCATGGTCTTTCACAGTCAGACATTTGGAGTTTTCTTATTAAAGGCTCAACTCTGGAGCACAATTTTTGCTTATCTTCACCCACTCCACACAATAGGACTTGTATATTCACTCTTGTGACAATTCTACTGAACACTTTTTTCTGCAGGAATTTAATAGTGTGTAAGCTCAGTAGGCGACCTCAAAGCCTTTGGCCTGATTCCGAACAAACACCAAATGCAAGTTTTGAATCTCAAACTGCATGTCAAATCAGCCCCGAAGAAATCCTGACCGTGAAGCTGCTATGAAGATGGAAATACAACCTCTGCAGTCGAGTAGAGGGAGACTGCTGGATGCTTGCACAAGGCCTCTACTTCTGCTTTCTGCAGTGGAGACAAGGGCACTCGGGAAGAAAACAGAAGCTACTTTGAGGAGGTGGGAGAACCCAAGATTCATGGCAGGTGCACGAGAGGACCACTTCAAGGATGAAGTGATGGAGGAGATATGGACAGCTGCACAATGGGTGGAAAACGGACTGTGATCTAAAGCATCTTGATGGTCTGGACAAGAGATGAGGAGCAGTTGACTAGAAACAGCATATATTGACAAAGCAGGCCAGGAACCAGCGAGAAGCACAATGCAATCCTGGAGAAAAGCCATAAATGAAGGCCTACACCACATTCTAAATCAGAGAGAACTCAAGGATCAGTTGCTAACGCTAAAGCCAATACCCAGAGACTTGGTGATGCAGAGAGAATGGGACCCAAATGGTTAAGGAATCTCTGGGGGTATAAAGCAATGCAAGAATTCAGATGCAGAAGACAAGGTTTTAGCAGACCCTGACCCCATTTAACACTATCAGTTACTAAGCCTTTGCAAGTCCCATCTATCTTGTGACAGGCAATATTTCACTTCACACAATGTCTGGGAAATTCCTAATCAAAATATGACGATGCTCATTCTGGTGTCATTATAAAGCAGATGACTTGTGCTTTGTGGTATGCTAACTTTGAAAACGAAGGGTCAGGGTAACAAGCTGAACACTGCCAAAAGTGTCAGTCAGCCAGTCAGTGCATCATGAATAACTCACAGACTGGCTTTTGAACAATGTGTTTGTGTGTCATCAAGCAATCCACAGATTCAACATAGTTTACATTAAATACTACAAAATGCTTGATTTACCCAATTATTTACAGACATACTGCAACTACTACACTTCTATTATAAGCCTTACCTGCAGCATGCTACAGAAAACACCACCATCACACTGAAGAACACTTTCGCTCGATAGTTCGTCAGTCACAATACAGGATACCTGTGGACAAAATGAGTATCAGAAGGTTTATACAGTAGATACAATACAGTGCCAATGATTTTATTGTGCACAAGACACTTACAGATTTAGAGTAATGTTCAACTAACTCAAGTGCTAAACATACACAAAAAAAAAATGTCGTTTTGCAATTTCTATGTCCCTGGACATGAACTGCAAGAACAAGTTTTGTACAGATTAGCTTTCAGTCCTGTTCATGTTCTGGGTTCCTCAACATTAAAATGAACTTGAATGTGTCACCTCAATATCTGCTGATTGAATGGAAAGCAGAAAAATAAAAATGGATAGAAAGTTAATCCAAAGCTTTAGCTTTGACAGTTTCCTTATACATACAGTACACCACTGGAAAAAAGAAGGGTATGGTATGGTGTTGCTGGAGCAATGCCTTGACCATAAACTTCATGAAGAGAGAGAATCATAGTAGCAATTATGGTGACAAGAGACTGACCCAAAACAAAACTAGGGTATTCATCACTATTATCATCTGGCAGTTTGACAGGACCACAACTCCCATTGGGTTGGCCCAAAGGATTTGCTTCCTGATCTTGATACAGCATCTGATGTTGGCTGAGGCTTCTGATTATCTGTCAGTCTTTAAGTCTCATTATTCACGTGAATAGGGGACAGGTAATTCAGGTCTAATATATTATGTCATGTTATAAATTCAATCCTTATTGTTACTTTCATTAAACGGGTTACAGGTGGTGGTGTAGGCGTTATACATTTAAGAAATATAGATAAAGTGTGATGTATTTCTGTTGGGTGTTTGTAAATCCAGGCCTCTCATTCTCTTTGGAATGGGGCAATGGTTGCTGTCGTGATGTCATGAGACGTATGGTAGATGGTAGTTGGAAAAACAAAGGGTGACGGCAGGAGATCAGGAGTTTGTGACTGTGGTGGTGATGGAAGGTTGTGAGCGCTCTCAGATATGGTTTGTCACTTGGGTTTCTAAGTCTTTCTCTTGTTTATTGGTTTATTGAAGTCTAGTGTGATATTCCTTTCGCGATACAGAACACCCAAATACAACCATTTATTCAGTCTGCTCTGATGCCACTGATGGTCAACACATTTCTCCTTGCAGACAGAACTGCAAAAGAGCCAAGGAATCAGGAGAAGGACAATTTAGATACAATTAACTGATCTGTGATTAAAAGCAATGTCAATTGTTATTCACAAGTCTGTTACTTTATCTTAAACATGAGGATGCTGAGTTGCTGCACTGCCAACCAGGTGAAAGGATCCTGAGAAAGCCAAGGGAGCTCCCTGGAGGATAGTCAGGAATACGGAAACTCAAAATTCCATTCCAAGGACAAAAGGAGTCAGGAGCTGGACTGCCATTCTTCCAAAACAAGCGGTTAACTTCAGAAAGTGTGACAGATGGAAACCTCAGCAGATTGCCCATACAGAAACTTGCCTGTTGTAGCTGCTGGGCTCAAGTAACTGAAGAAGCATCTCTACCCATAGATAATGCAACTCAGAGAATAGCCTGAGAAATGTGAAATGCACAAGTTGAAACCAAACAAGATTTTTTTTACTTATCTAATCAGAACTGAGCATAAATAACAGCTGTAACTCACTGAAATGCAGGACTTTTAACCAAATTTCAGAAAAGAGACCAAACCTAAAGTGGATCTTGCTAGAAAAAAAAATTGTATAAACAAACCAGTCTATTAAAATGGTTGAAGGGAGGCAGGAACTTGAAAAGTGTCTGAGATGACAAAATCAGAAGTTGACCATGAAGTAATCTGGTGGCTGTGAAGTCTGGGGTCATAAAGCCTCCTACTAGCCACCTATGGAAAGAGTTCCAGCTGAAAATCTGCAAAGCCGCTGCTAACCTAATATGACAAAGCAAACACTGACGTAAAAATGCTTCCTGTGATGACCATCTACTGTATAACCTCAGAGGAAACTGCACACAGGCCACCTACTGCTGTTCTCCTTTTTGCTTCTAGTGGATTATAGTGTCTAAAACGTCACACGAAGAAGGCCAGGGTAATGTAATGGGCTTGTAAAAGGCAAAGCGAATACTAAACAAAGAAACATTTTAGAGAGAAGTTGAAAACATTTGCTGCTGCTTCTCAAAGAAATCATCTTAAAACCAAGGTACAGATACTTGTACATACCTTGACCTATTCTTGAGAGTTAATAACAGTCTTCAAAAAACAATAATCATTGATGCATTACCACTCCTGACCACTCAGATCTCAAAATGTACAGTATAAAATTATGTGAAAAAAACCCACAAAAATGGGGTTTGCTATAGTTGAAAAAATTAAACATTAATATGTAAAAAATCAACTACAATTCTTCTGAACAGAGTAATCAATAGTCATGGCCACTATTTCTAATTGCAATTAAGCAATGAAAAATATACTATTGCATTAATTGTATTCCTTTAACTAAAAAAAGAAAAGGCATAACAGAAGTGCCAAAATGTGCAACAAAGTGACGCAAAGGAAAATATACTAAAATAATCATATACTGTTAAATTATATTACTTACAAATAACTGAAGAAATAAATTATTCCATCACTAAAATATAAGATCAGGCACTGTAATAATTCTGATGTCCATCATTTCAACAAAACCACAAAGTCACCTTGCTAGAACCCCACATGGCTTGCCTGG
The DNA here is from genome assembly GCA_039081455.1 of Macrobrachium rosenbergii. Taxonomy (NCBI): domain Eukaryota; kingdom Metazoa; phylum Arthropoda; class Malacostraca; order Decapoda; family Palaemonidae; genus Macrobrachium; species Macrobrachium rosenbergii. The sequence goes on along the minus strand of JANJGK010000916.1, from coordinate 190,920 downwards.
GGAAGCTTTCTTAAATTATTACAACCTGTGATAGATTATCATTATATGAGGTAGACGACTACAAACTGAGGTATTTTATTATGAAGTGAGGCAGATTAGACCAATCGCTGGAACAAAACACCTGACTCTCCTGAGGCTGAGTATTTTGACAACATTTCTGGACAGAAGGGCTACAACTCTCGAATTTTCAACTCAACATTATGATTTAACATTCTTAAAAAACATAATTAGCTTCACTTTTCTTCAATAGGGAACTAAAGGCCAACAGACAATGCCTACCCTAGCAATGGCAAGGCTACGCAATCTTTGAGAATAATCAAAGAAGACTGTACTATGTACGATAAATATCAAAAAAGAAAATTTAAAATCAAACAAGGATTAGTTGAAAAGTAAAAGGCAAACAGCAATGCAATTGAGGTCAAAGGGAGACTGAAGAGAACCTTTAGTACCATCTACAGCAAGTGATGCACGTTACACTTTAACTGGTGGACCCATACAGTACAGTACATGGGTGCCGCAGATAACAAACAACAGTTACTGCTGTCAGCTGAGAACCGGCAAGACAGCACAGGAGCTAATGACCTGAGCAACCTCCTCAAGCATTCCTGGGTAAAGGCCAAGGGTCAGGGGAACACAGAAATAAGCAGAGACTTTGAATTCTGGAGAGAATGAGGAGAAGAGGAGGGAGATAAAGAGGCAGGTGGCAAGGAAAAGACGATGCTGTGGTGGACACAGCATCAGAGACAGAGCCTGTTTGGAATAACACAGCAGTAAAGAAAACAGAAATAAGATGTGCAAGGGAAACAGTATGAGGAGAAGGCAAGGTAGAACAGTAACGGAAATGCTTCAAGATTCTTCGCAGACGATAAAGAATATAAACTGGAGAATGTTGATATAATAAAGGGATCAATACAGAATGCAACATCTGGAGAGTTTAGGAGAGTCCTGCACATGTCAATGAAGCAGCAAGAGAATTAATCATTATTAAGGAATCAACCGGAATACATGGAAACAAATGCCTATTCACAACTGGCAGACATTACATGCATCTAGAACAAGTTTGAAAGGCCACTATCAGGACAGAATATCCCATGTGGAACAGACATAATGGAAAGAAATAAATACCAATATATACATCAGCAGATGCATATACAGTACACGAATGTAACCAACACTTTGGTCACAGAAAGGAGAGAGTGCAAGGTACTTTAAGGCAGCACTACAGAGGAGATGGGACCACAAGAATGAGAAGAAAGATCGTGCAATTATATGTCAAGGTTAAAGCAACTCATGATAACAAGCAAAACACACAGGATGATGACTGCTGAAACACAGTGTGCTCAAGCGTGAGTGATGGAAGAAATGTCGAAAAATCTGTAAAAATGAATGACTACACAAGAAGAAACATGCACGAAAAGGGAGTTATATGTTGATATATCTTGAGAGAGCACTGAACAGAATACCCAGAGAAGCAATTAGACTGGGGCTTACAAAGACAAAGGCCACAAGAAGGACTTACTGAGTAAGTGTTGGAACTTTATCATGGCATTAGAACTTGCGTGAATATAGTGGTAAAAACAGCCGGAGAATTTGAGATAAGCATTGGTGTCCATCACAGATCAGCACAGGGCCCACCACCATTAATCACAGTCATAGAGGAAGTTATAGCACAATGGTGTTAACACTTGTGTCAGAGAAAGAGGTCTTGTATAATGTTTGAAGAATGGAAGACTGGAAAGGAGAGGAGAGCTGAAGACTGAAAACCAAAGCAAGCAAAACCAAGCTTACGATGATGGGAGAGGAGGCTGAGGGCAAGGCAAGGTCTGAAATTACATGGAAATTCTAACTGAAATGCACTACTGTAGGTATAAGACAATGGAGAAAAGCCTTCAAACACCTAACCTCATGTGAGGAAAACCTGATGTAAGAATGTCAATGAAGATGTGTAAAATGAGTACAATACACACTTGGAAATTATTCTAATGTTACCATTTATAGGAGAGCGAGGCTGGTGATCTTGGAACTGACTTGGAGTACATCCCAGCAGGAGGTAAAGTCTGAGCCCCAGAAATAAACAGTATTAAAAATTCTCATCAGTATATATCCCTCCAGCCCCAGATGCACTGTTCTCTGTCTCTACTCTTCACCAGTTCCCTTTGGTCTCTTCTCAGCCGTCTAATTTCTGCAACTGTTACCTCAGACCGTTTGCAATTTGTAGTCAAGACAAATCCCTAGGAGAAAGTCCACTGATTCTAGAAGAGACACTCAACGGTCCTGTTCATGCACTTTTTTTACAATAATGATCATCTGATTTTCTGCAAAGCTTCGAATCTTTCAGAGAATGGTATGTTTGTGTAGACAATGACAAGATACGGTATGTCTCTTTGCTTCTCTATTATTTCCATATTAAGCTCCATCGCCACTGATGATGAGGCATCGTGTAACCTGTAATGAAGAAAATGACAATTATATCATGTTCTGACTCCCACCTTCTGTTTTCTGTTTAGTACAACTGTATTTGAATATGAACCCCATATGGCCAGGGCTCTCCCTGCATATAAAATGGTACAAAGACATCACCAACACCAGATGAGAAAAGGTCTGAAATACCTCCTTTCATAGAATACACAGTCCTCTTGTTATATCTCTGTTTAATGCTCAAAACAGCAGTTATTTGCTTCAAGGGAAGTGAGACCCATGTGAGTGATTATACTGTACCCATTCTTAGGTTGGTTTGGGGGCCCAGTGTTTCCTAGTACTGTACTGTAAAGTTGCTTTTTCTTCCTAAAAGGAAATATCCATGAATGACATCACATTTCTCACAGTTACAAGACAATGCACGGACCCTTTACCACACTGCTTCATCTTAGTTTTATACAAAGCCTTGTGCTATTTTCAATTACTGTACAGATAAATGGTACAGTTTAGGTGAGGTCTATGGCCCAAAAAATTCAGTGCCTCTCATATAACAATAAAGAAGAATTTCCTTCTTGTTGGCACTGACAGAGAAACCCACAGGATATAAGGAACAGTTATATGAAAGGAAATGCTTCAAGGTGTAGTATGTCACCAAATTGTTGGTCATGTCTGAAGTTGCTGTCGTTTCTCAAATTCTCTGAATTCTCTTAAGGGTAACTTCGAATTCTCTTTAAGGGTAACTTCAATGCTACACTGCATTATTTGATTGTCTTGTATGCAGCAGTTAGTTACCCAAGTCCCTCACATTATGCAAATTTTGAGGTACTGGTATCTGCAGCTTCTGCTCAGAACCAAAACTGGGCTCTGATTACAGTCTAAACTACCATTTCAGAGATGAGTTTCTCCATGTTATACTCAGAAAGCATAAATTCATTATACAAAAAGCATGATCAGTGATCATTTTAGATCTGCCAGGGCATTTTCTACAAAACCACCAGAAGGTACTACAGTATACATATTACACAATTCTAGGCATCAAGAGTTTACTTCAACTCTTTTGCACAATAAAAAAAAATACACACTACTTAAATTTAACCACAGAAATTAGGTTATATACAGAAAAATGGTCTGTGAGGAGCAAAACCTCTCTGCTTCTGGGGTCACCTATTCCATACTTCAAGTATTTACTCTACCCATCAAACATGTACCAATCAGAGAGGATGTGGTGAAAGTGCACTCATGACATACAAGTAATTTTTCAATTCCAATGAGCCTCTCTAAGACACCTTACAAATAGAGCACCTGGACATAAAATGACAGAAACTTCAATTTATGGTTGTGGAAGGCTATATCGTAGTACACATACTACACCAAACTCCAAGGTTTGAGAACATGGTTGCACAGTGACCAACCAACATGGGGGCACTAAACACAAAAGCTGAATGAACGGGACCATCACAAAAACCAGCAGAGATAATTGCACACAAAATGCACCAAATAAGTGATGGTAAGGGTGCTGGCCACTCTTAACAACCCATGACACAAGTTCCTAACATATACAATGAGAATTCAGTGCCTTCCACAGAGCAATAAAGATACACTATAACAAAGATATGAACAACAGTTGTACAGTATAATGTATACAGCAAAGTGTGGTTTATTCTCAAGGCCAATAAACTTCGCCCTTATAAATATTATAAAGTAACAAGGTTTGAAAACATCATCCAGCAAAGCCCCTGGTATGAGAGGTCTAGACTTGCAATGCTAACAACTACTCTCTTCTATGGGTCACTTCTGGAATTCTGAATAAGCAAGAATACACAGCCTGCATCACCCAACACACCTTAGATATAACTAGAGTTACTCAATATTTGCAAAAGTTAGGAGCACCTTCCTTTTCGAATCTGAAAAGTCACCAATAATTTAAGGTCCCCAAAGACTGGGGCATTCATCCAGCCTGTGCAGGCTAGCTTAGGCTACTAGACTACCAGCAACTAGTAGTTTGGCACAGGAAACCTGAACTCAGATCAACTTGGCTTAAGTAACAAAAGTTATCATTCACTAATATATGAGGTCACAATACACTACAGAAGTCTCTTGAAAAATGGTCAAAACTGCAAGACACAAACCCGTTAGTACCACCATCGACCACAAACACAGATTAGTTTCTCATGTTAGGGGTGGGGTCTTGGCAACGGCTCTCACTTCCAATATTTATACAAACTCTTACAAACACCTGTCTTGTGCCCTTTTGTTATTTACAGTATTATGAATAGATATACAGTACACAGTTCATTCTGGGAGGAAGGTTGCTGTGTCTTTGAAATTGTATGAAATATGAGACTGGTGCCATGTCGAAAATGAATGCTAACACACACACACACACACACACACAGCTGGGCTTACACCAATTATTTAAGATCACAATTATGTATCTTCATGCAGCTTACGGCATACTTTTCATTATGATAGTACAGGAGGAGTTATAACTACAAATTTCAACACTAAAAGCCCCATCAGAGGTGAACACTATAACCCAGACAAAAGAAAGAAAAAAAGGAGACAGCTTGCACAATGTATAGTATTGCTTTTTGTGAAACAGCCGACTAGACTGTAACTGATGTCTGAGGCACAGTATGGAATCCCCATGACACAATTAAACTTGACTCTACCTAAAGTTCTACCAGCCATTTTGTCACTTCAACTCCATACGCCAATTTGATCTCGGAATGAGTAATGGTCCCAAATCTTCAACATAATAGTCCATGGTTTGGCTTTTGAAAATGCATATTTACAACATCTTTCTCTGTGACAAAAACTAGGCACCTTTGTCATGCTTTTACGGACAAGTTTTTCTTTTATCACAGGATTTGAATAAGGCCACCTCATTTCCAGATTTTCATAGGGGTTCATGAACAGCATCTACTTGTAAATGAGAAATGAAGACACACAATAAGATGCTATTAAGTCAGAAAAAGCTGTTCTCCCAAACTTACAATAAAAACACCAAATACAGAAACTATGAGCTCAACTTATAACAAACTGCAGCTCTACCTAAGCTTTGAAAGTATTTTTTCAAAATTGTCAATAATTTCAAAAAATAAGTCTTTCCATTTCTCCTCCACACATGAAATGAATGTGCACACAATTTTGTCTGCAACCTTGTAGCAACTCCATGAGGTTTCCTGGGTATAAAAATGTTTTAATCTAAAAGCACTGCCATCACCTTTCACTGTAGGAGTCCCCATTTCATGCTCTGAAGAGGCACACTAACTTCACTGTGTCACATAACTCAACTAAATCCCATTAACCACTGACTTCCACATAAAAATTCATCCACATGCTACAATATGTTAGTCATTACAATAGGAATTCATCCCCTTCGGTCCTGTTGCTGGAGGTTTCGACTGACTGGACCTTCCAAAGATGGGCCAAAGGCCAAGAGCTGAGAAAAATAAGGTCATTCAGCGCTGACAGTAAAACTGTTGTATAGGCGTAACAGGATGAAAGTCTCGCAGTTGAAGCACTGTGAATCAATTGTTAGGAGAGGGTTAAAGGAAAGTAAGATGGTGGAAAGTATATGAACGGAGGTACAATTAAATGGAATGAAAGGGGTTGCAGCTAGGGGTCGAAGGGACACTGCAAAGAAACTAAGTAATCCCTACAGTGCACTGCATGAGGTTCACTGTGGACATTAACTCCCATGGGCCTTTCTGAATGCCAAGGACATGCAGTATGATTAAATTTTTGTTTCATTATTCTTCTAACCTTTACATGTTAATTCTTCAAAATCTAATTATTTTTCATTCTGTAAAAGTGAACAGCTCCTTCAGATATAAAAACCTCCAGTCACTACATTACGAGGAGACCCTGTCTACACCTGCACTTCGTCAGACACTGATAGAAAAGACAAATTACTACAATAAGGAAAATCCACCAGCACCCTACTTCAAATTTAACTGACAAAATATTGTCAAAGTTATTGGCAGTTCATCATCATGATCAGAGCAATCCGATACAAGATATGGGGAAACATACCAAATAAGCAAAATATATTAGCAAGGCATCTAGTGAATGAAACAACTGCAATTAACTTCATAAAATCTAAACAATACAATACAAGGTCTGAATGGTCAATCTTAAGAACCACTGTCTACCTTAATTTATAAAGTACCTCATACAGATGTTAGTGGTTTGGACGTTGCTGGCATTCCCATGAAAACGTGTCACAAATCTTCAAACCTTAAAAGCCAGGAGTTCCTAAGATCAGCCCTTGAAAACCAGGAACCCCAGATTTCAACTCTGTATACCAGAGTCTGAACCCCGACCAGTCTCTGATCATGGCACCTACCCTGCCCAAGTACCTGAGCTCATAATATTCCAACCAAAGGACAAACCAGAACCATAAATATAAAAGGTACTATCAACCTACCAATTCCATTCAGGGCCATCAACTTTCCTAGCAATGGTGATTTCTCTTAGGTCCAGTTCTCTACAAAACATGGAGCACACCTAAAAAAAAAAAAACACACACAAATTCCCTGAAATGCAAGTGTCTCCGGCCAGAGCTCTGTCTGATATAGAAAACATCATATTATACAATCCACTTATCATCTGTATAAGACTGTGATACCATACTGCATCCAGAATTCTCCTCTAAGGAAAGTGTTCACAAGGGAATAACTTCACTATCACCTAAGGTATTAAAATTATATGGCAGTATCTGTAATACAGTACTGTATTTAGCTTTATGTACTGTACATATTGTACTTAGTCTTTTTCCTGTCTAGTTCTCAAAATTCCTTTTAGAGGCTTTTTCCCTAGGAAACACACGAATGTAACCTCTGAGCCGGTCCAGTTAGCATACACAAAAATTGCTCTAAAATCCAAAACCTGATTTTGGAAACCATCCATTCATGGGCTAACTAACTTTTTGCTTTATTCCAGTAAAACTGAATACTACTACAGCACCCCTCTGGTTCTGTAACTACTGTACCAGTTTACGTGGAAAATGTGCAGTGTGTTTAGTGCCAGCCCCTTGAGAATGAATGTAAAAACATAAGCCAAAGATGGTATACAAATGCAGAGGACAGAAACAAAAGGCAGTAAATATTTTGGTAACACAAACATACATTTACCTGTGTTTGGAATAGAAATCATTTCAAGGAAAACACTTACCCCTTGCATTTGCAAATAAGGTTGAAATCTATGAGAGCATCTTGAAAGCTCTGTCTGGAAAGAAACAGAGCTCCATCAACCCCTACAAGGACAGGCATGCTGGACTCAACTCCACATTCAGAGTGATGACTTGTGGGAAGACCTGAAATAAATAAGTAGAAACTTCCAGTAACCTTGAAATGCAATGCAAACCAGAGTACCCTTCAAAATAAAATCAGGGAATAGTTTAGTTCAGTTTGTTATCTAAAACTTAATGTTTTGGATGATCATGATCACCATATATGAATCTTAAGCTGTGAAGCCAACCACTGAAGCACTTCCAAAGATGGACAATGGGGTCAATACATACCTTGGCAATGAACACTTATGACACAGAAAATTTATTCTTGGGCAACAACTTGTCATAGCAAAATCAAAAAGGTAACCCACCATATCCTTTTCTTTATTTCTGACAAACCTCAAGGGTGTTTAAGGGACTGATAATACAATTAAAACCTTTGGGTATATAAAGGACAGTGGATTAAATCACCATTAAATCATTCTTCTAACTTTTGCATTTTAATTCCTTCAAATCTAACTCACTCCTCTGGATAAACTGAACAGCTCCTTCAAAATACCTTCTGGTACGAGTAAAATGTTTCTGGAGTCTGTCATCAAAACCCCTTTAAATTTTGTCATTCTTCACTTTGTTTTAGACCTTTTACACTCATACTTCCCTTCCCCCCAAAACAAAGATTAACTAGACCCTAAAGCATGAGTTCTATGCTACAGTACTGTCCCCAACAGAAAAATCAAGAAATTGCTGAAAAAGCTGGTTTAAATATGTCTGGCTAAGCTTCTTCAATGTTCAGAATGTCATTTTTCCTCTCTTCATCTGAGGCCCTCTCCTCCATCCACGATCTAACTGGGTCAGCTCAAGAGAAAGTCAAGTAACTGTGCACTACAAGAGCCCTTCTCTACACCTGGTCTCGAGGCATAAACACTGATAAAAAAAATACTGTAATACAATAAAAAGAACTCTCTGAATATCTGCATTCCCCTCCATGTCACATTGGTTCTAGTCCACTGAGATGAAACCCAGTATGGAGGCCCATGTAAGGCACGCCGCCTCTAAGGGTGAAGAGGCAAGGAATCCACCTTCAAATCTAATTGACTCAACATTGTTGAAGTCCTTGGCAGTTAATGATTGAGAGAACAATCTGAGACACTGCATGGGGGAAAACATACCAGACATGTATAATAAATTAACAAGACATCTGGCAGACAGAACAACACAATTTCACAAACTGAAGCAATGCAATAAAAGATCTGAAAGGTCAGTCTGGGAGACTGTCATTACTTAATGAGGAACTAATGATTCTTAGAGATGACAACTATCCAAAGAAGCAGCATTGCATCTCTTACTCATTCTAACAAAAGACATCAACAAGGAAGGCAAAAACAGTACAGCAATATTCTCTAAGCACACAGCCTAAAATGGCTGAGCACTTTCTAGAACCTCTCAGCTTCAGCTTCTAGTAAATTCTGAAAGCAAGAAGATACTCTACACATCACCATTGTGAAAACACCTACATTTCCTTCTGTGTACTAAATCCCCCACTACAGGCATAAAAGTACTTAACCTCCACTTGACCTGTTCATCAGAGCATTAATATCCAACTTCAAGTAAACAGTGGCACAAATACCAGATGTATAATGTTGTATGATTAGCTCTTTCAATGGCACACAGTCACATTTATTTAAATTTTGGACTTTTTAATTGCTTAATGAAAGGGGCAGTAACAAATTTTGCTCAATTGTGATTAGAAATTGTACCAAGTAACAAATTTTGCTCAGTTGTAAAGCTGGAAAATTAAAAAAAAAACTAAGAATTCGCAAATGGAAACAATATCTGTTTGTGATAAGACATAGAATGGTTAGCCAAGAAAGTACCAATTTGAAATTGGGATAAAGACCAGTGGAATGACCCAGAAACCAAGGAGAAAAGACACAGATGAAGACCTGGACCACCACAGAAAGAGAGAGAGAGAGAGAGAGAGAGAGAGAGAGAGAGAGAGAGAGAGAGAGAGAGAGAGAGAGAGAGAATCATTTCCCATTCAATCCCTTGAAGGGGAAATCTGATGCAATCATATGAACAGGAATAACTGCTTCAGAAAGCAAATCTTTTAATTCCATTCATAATGCAGTGTTCCATACCTAATTAACAGTTAGCAGGTCAATAATTCAATATGCTCAATAATATAGCAGAGTGTGACAGGGACAAAACTACTGTGCTATGAGGGAAGGAGAAGGTCTTTGTAAGGTTATGAGTACATTTCCTTTCCCTTTTTCTCCCATAACATGTTCAGGCAAATACTTGTGGAGCCCTGTCCCTGTCACTCATAACACCACCAGAGTACATCTACAGTAGAATGTGTGAAAGCAAAATTCGTCCCTCTTGAAGGCCATACAACTGGATTTTAGAGCAAGCTCATGGGAACCATTCCTGAGTTCCTTTACAGCTGACACACTTAACAAACAAAAATGCCGAGAGAAGTGCTCATACAAATGTAAGAGTTCTGATGGCCTGCATTAAATGTGTAGGTAATAACTGCACTTTGATTCGCCAACAAATACAAATGGCATTGCAGAGGCTGTCACGTAAGTGTCAATCTCTGTAAATGATGAAGCTTGATGGTCAGTCCTTAAAAACCAAGAGGCCCTGAGATCAAGTGCCTCACACAAGAGATGGAAGGAACTGACAGCAGTCTCTGGTCAAGGCATCTTCCCAGGCCATGTGTCTACATTCAGGTGAGTAGGCACATAGGACTGAACAGTGTACCAGTCCTCATATACAATGGGGTAATTACAGTACCTTAAACACAGGCATACCTAAACAATAACACAGCACAGCAGAAAACTTTAATCACAAAACCTCCAGCACCAACTATCAAGGAATACCACAACTCTCAACTTGCTGTAGGATCTTCACAAAGCTTTCAGGGACAAACAAGATTTAAACATTTATAGAAAATAAAGCAAGAGGTTACCAACTGGAATAAAAGGCATAACTATATCAGCAATGATCACATTTTTCTTAGTTCCATTTTCCACAAAGCATGGAAGGTACTCTCCTCAAACTGTTAATATCCTTTCACCTAATGTGTAGAATCTCCCAGAAATAACAACTTCCATCCTATTAACTCATCTCCAGCCAGAGCTCCATCTGATAATTCAATACACCATACCATATTATATTCTCCATATATCATTTGTGAAAGAATGTGCCACTATTGCATCCAGATGTCCTCTCTGAGAAAAGTGTTCACTATTTGAATAATTTCACAGCAACAACAAAGCCGGATCAAAACTGCGTAACAGTCATACACAGCTTCGTGTATTGTACCGTACTCATCATTACAGTAATTCCCTTCCTAGTTCTCAAATTTCCTTCAACGAGCTTTTTCTCCAGGTACTCTTTACCACAAACATACATCTATCTAGACTACAAATACCAAGTTGAAAATAACCTTACCAGGTGACTTTGGTCAATACAGTCGAAATATCTTGCAAGATATCATATGCTCCTTAATTCCCTTCTTCGTATGGCCTTAAACCCCTCTTCCTTTGGGGTTGGTCACTCGAGTTTATCATCCATCCCTACATAATTCTACCTTGAGCATTGGCATGTTCTCATCTGATGTCTCTCACCACCTTCTTCTGCCTCCAAGGCCACGTCATACTAAAGTGTCCTGACAAAAAGAAAAAATACTCATTTTAGAAACATCAGAAGCTGAATATACCTGTTTTACAGATGCCCAATTGCCCATGCCAGACCTGGCCACCACTAAATCTAGAAACTAATATGCCACGAAATAGGGGTATATATAAGTTTTTACCAAGTTCACATTTCTATATTAATACACAGGAAGCTTTCACCTTCTATGAAAGATTCTGTCAGTTGCTCTTATATCAAATAAATATCAGAGGTAATGCAAAAATGATGTAGGGCTTATATATTAACAAAGATAAGCAATTGCCATCTGATAATAAAATATTAGAAAATTATTTATTAGAAAATACCGACTTGGTTTCCAGCCAGTATCAGGAAACTAAATATATCACTGGCCTCGACCCATCTGTCACAAACAGCGTAAAGGCGAGTCCACACTGCAATAAAACAATGTATGCGATAAGTTTCTGACATGTTTTATGACGTTTTACTGGAATGTGGGCAACACACCCTTACCCAACCAGTTACACAAAATACAACAGTGGTATCGTATCACCCCAAAGGCAGCTGCTAAAACTTCAGTAAGATAAAAGTACTTTAACTTTCAATAATATAATTTCTATGATAAAAATTTAATTGACTACATACTGACTGCTGGGGACATTTATAAACACACAGTCAGTCAGGCAAAGAATATCAGTATCTTTAAGTTTAAAAAGATAAAGGCTTGAATTCAATGCTGAAAAAGGCTCAACTATCACACCACTGACATGACCAAGTAAATAGGTGAATAGCGTTTATACTACAAAGCTAACCCCACCAGTAAGCTCTGAGGTAAATATCCATGTGGCAGACAGACCTCATGGCTAAGAACATAGGATACAACCCAGCAATAGTTTTAAACACATGAATGTCATCTCTGAGCCGGTACAGTTAGCATACACAAAAATTGCTGTAAATTTCAAAACCTGATTTTTAAAAAGCAACCATTCGTGGGGTAACTAAAATTCTTTTTGGTAAAACTGAAGAGTACTACCACACCCCTCTGGTTCTGTAGCTACTGTACCAGTTTACGTGGAAAGTGTGCACAGTGTTTAGTACTAGGCCCTTGGGAGGGGGGTCAAATGTCCCTCAGTGCATTTCGCAAAATTTAAACTTAGAAAAAATGGTGTGTCTTGTGAAGATGGCGTATGGAAACCCCTTGTTGGAGGGACTTCTGGGGTTAATTAGACTCGAGCGCCAAAAGTGAAAGGTAAATTCATAATTATCAACCAAAAAACTGTGGAAAAAGTCAAGTTAGTGCCGTCGCGACGCGGAGCTCCCCTATATATAGTTCTACCGAAAATTTACCCTAAAAACATGAGAAAAACTAGCTTTCCATACCCAGTCCTTATTTTGTATTTCTTGAGCACCTCCACATGACCACTACCACTCATCACGTTTAAACCTACACTGAGCCTTCGCCTGTCAGCGTTAAGCATTTCTTTACTTCCTTGCAGGGGAGGAAGAAGAGCAAAGTCACGTGACCAGAGTTCCAGCAATGGACCGCCGGTGGATTTCGACGCTATTTCCGGGTCATTTCGCCGCATCCTGGCCCACTTTGAAAATTGCCTCGAATAATTTAAATGTGTGGGAATCTCCAGAGATAAAATTCCTGTTATTTAACGTCATTCCTAAGGTGTTTTTTCTGCAGGATGAGCGGAACCTCGAAGAAGGAAAGTGACTTTAACTGAAAACCCCAACGACATGATCATTCAGACGAAGACATCTCGAGGAGACTTGCAGATGTCTTTGGAAATATTCCCGTCTTTTGGCCCCATGAAGTTTAATGCATTGGTTCTTGGCTTTTCGTCATCACTAACGAGTCATTCTGGATCATTATCATTCGCTGAAGGAGTCATCTCATTGTCAGAGACAAAAAAAGCTTATTTGCTTGATAAGATGTCTTCGTACACTTGTGGTGTGTCCCTGTGATCATTCTTGCTTCTGAATGTTCCATGATGGCCATTTTCTATTACGTAACAACGGTTAATTTCCCAGCTTTGTTCTGGTTATAATATAAGCACATATTAGTATACCCATACACAGTATAACATACACGCACAGTTACATACATGCATACATTATAGTGCTGTTAATTTTCGAGTATTTCTATCTAGAAGGTACATCAAGTGCATGAGAAAATATTCCAAGCACTGGACGTCCCATGCAATAGTTTACTGGTTAGTCGTGGTCACTGGTACAGTAACCAGGAACATGAGGAGCCTAGTAACACAAAATCAACCCCAAATTAAATCCAAATTAACCATGTTGGTGGCTTATCGGCAGCTAACCATTATTGATGTAGGAAAAGTCGAGAATTAACTTCAGGTTTGTTTAACCAGAACTGGGTTCGTAATCTCTGAGGAGACCAAATGGAGTCATCAAGGTCTCTCTCTCTCTCTCTCTCTCTCTCTCTCTCTCTCTCTCTCTCTCTCTCTCTCTCTCTCTCTCTCTCTATATATATATATATATATATATATATATATATATATATATATATATGTATGTATGTATATATATATATATATATATATATATATATATATATATATATATATATATATATATGTATGTATGTGTATATATATATATATATATATATATATATATATATATATATATATATTAATGAGAGTAACCAAAGTCTGCCTTCCTTGGTGTCTAAGAAGAAAAAGGCTGCGATGTTAATATCCCTGTGAGGGGGATGAAAGGCATTTTCATCTGTCTATCAATAATTCCAGAACAAAAGACGAAGAACAAGAAAGACATCAATTAATGTTTTCAAGAAGGCCAGGCGGAAGGAAGAGTGGTCATGACGTCATCACATGAATTTTGCGCCAAAACCGATCGATAGATTTTGATGCTCTTCAACCATGAGGTGCTTATTAAAGGGTTGTGTGAGAGTGGGCGTTGGTGTCACCTCATACAACCTTTGCTGAAAGGAAGTTACACACACACACCAAAGAGAGAGAGAGAGAGAGAGAGAGAGAGAGGTGTGTAAGGATGCTTGCAGTCAGAACTAGACCTATGCTATGTTTGTAGTCTGAGAGTACTACTCAGCAACGGCTTCCTAGCAACAGACAGTCAGACACGGAGTGGAAAGAGGCAGCACCAGTTTATGTCGGGAGACCAAGGCAAACCACCTCCCCCTCTTAATTGGGGAGGGGGCAGAGGCTCCTTTTCCCCTTCCCCCCTGATCTGGAGAGAATGAGGTCAATAAAACAAACGCCACAGAATGACTGACGGCAGGCAATGGATGGATTTCGCCAAAGGAGACTCAGACTTCTTTTCTCTCCATGGTGCTCCCCCTCCCCCCCCCCCCCACGTTCTAAGTCTCAAAGCTGAATCTCTCAACTCTGACCCCCCCCCCCCCTACGATCTGCTGTTACCACCCTCCTACTTCTTCTGGTGAAGGCCGCCATAACGTTTAGGTATGCCTGCACAGTCGGCCTGTCTGTGCTGGCAAAGTCCTTGTCCCCAGCAGCCACGGCGTCGACACGCGATGGATGCTCTGGCTATCGTCACTGGCTTCCTGACATCATGCCAGAAAAATTCATAGAGTAGGAAAGAGCGGTTGGAAAAAAAACTATTTCTGAATTCGTTAAGAGCGCTTAAATTTGGCCCCAAGGATTTCCATAAAGTTTATTGAGTATTTTATGAAATGAAGAAAGAGTTCCAAGGCAAGATAATTAAATTAACTATGTTAGTAATTTTTTAAATTTCAAAGTCGACATATTATACTATAGGCCTAATATTGTTTTTGTTTCATTAAAAAGCTTCATACTGATTTGTTTTCTTAAGGAATGACTTTCTCATGAAGTGTTACAACAAGTGAAGGTCCTTAGTTTGCTGCTGTTCCTTTGTTCCATTGTGGGCTGATTACAGCAGTCCCATTTCATGTGAAAGCTGGCTGACATGGGGTGGGAGCAATGAATAAACATACGTGCATCGTCAGTCTAATATTGTTCTTTTATTTCATCAGAATATTGAATATATAAGTTTTTCTCATTTTGCAAATGAATGACATATTTGATGCATAATCATGAATAGAAGCATGTAGGCCTATTCTCATTTTACATTTCGCCCTAATGAAGATTCATTTAAAAACTGACTTCACTGTATGCTTAATAACCACGAATAAATATACAAAGGCTTAATCTGTGACGATAGCCTTTGGATTTTGCTTGTCCAAGCAAAGTCTCATTCCTAGAGATTCCAATGAAATCTACTACGAGACATTCGGGAATGATGCTGCTGCCACTTGCAGCCTCCATTATGTGCAATTATTTTTCCTGTGGGAAAAAGGCAAAATTATCATTATATATTACTCACACATCCCTATCATTAACTCAGGTATAAACGCCTTTAAATTCAATAAAACCCAACGCTCGGTTCCTCCTGACTGGTACAACATGCTGTCTATCTATCTATCTATCTATCTATCTGGGGAGAGGTTGCAGTGCGCATGCGCAGCCCTTTGACCGGAGGCTCATCTAAGTCATCGACTGAGATGAGCAGCATGAGCTACTTGCTCAGGCTGCCTGTGCAGGCTGGAAATACTGTGCAGGCTGTGCACATTAATGTTCAGTTTTGCCTGCACTGTGCAGGCATAACTGAACGTTTAGTGGCGGCCTCAACTCCCCCATCCCCTGAGACCCTCCGGTTCCCGATGCTCGACTGGCCTTGACTTCCGCTTCTGATAGAGTCAACAGACTCTATCAGAAGGGGTCTTCACTTAGTGACGTCATTCCCGTGAACACTTTAGTGTAAGTCACTTTATTCTCGGCTACTTGTGCTTTGATAAGTGCTCGTTTCAAGCTGAAGTCAGGGTTAAGGTCCTGCATACGAATGCAGTGTTCATATATTCCTTTTAGAGCCATCCTGTCATTGTAGCCTCGCACAGGCACCCTATCAACCTTTGGTTTGGGACTTCCAGCCTCGAACAGGCCTCAGTGAGCCCAGAGCTGATTTGAATTAAAGGGAAGAAAAAAGCCTGAGAAGAAGACGTCACCTGTAGGGGCAGGAGTGAGGCTAGGGAGCAGATCTCATAGACACTTCCATCTTCTGTTGTCTCTCTCTCTCTCTCTCTCTCTCTCTCACATTGTCTCACTCTCTGTTCCAGTTCCCCGGAAGAGAGGCAACAGGAATTCCTCCTCCTCCTCCTCCTCCTTTTTCTTCTCCTCCTTGAAGAACTCTGAGGCTGATTCCATGGAATGAAGATGGACGGGGGAGGGGTTGTAGGGGTGATGACGTCATCAAAGGAGAGTGATTATTAATAAGAGAAAGAGATTATGATGGAGAATGATGACCCCAGAGAGGGCAGATGGAAAGAAGACCCCACAGAGGTCACACACTCACTCTCTCTCTCTTCTGCTGTTGCTGCTGCTCTTCTCTTCCACCAGGGCATTGCTGCATGCCCCAGAATTCCACTACTGAATACCCAGAACACCACTGGATACCTCACTGTAACATTGAATACCCCAGAATACCACTACTGAATACCCACAATAACCCAGAATACCACTGAATACCCAGAATGCCCAGAATACCACTGAATACCCAGAATGCCCTTGGCAATGTATTTGTATACTGTTCTTTGTGGACTTTTCATAAAGAAAAAAATTCTTTTCAAAAAGGGGGACCATAAGGGGGACTAGTAGGGGAACTTTAGGTGGGAACTTGAAGGGGGAAGATAAGAGGAACATTTGGTGGAACTTAAGGTGAACGTTAGTGGGAAGTAAAAGGAGAACTTAAGGGGAACATTAGTGGGAACTTGAAGGGGGAAGATAAGGGGAACATTTGGTGGGCTTGAGGGGAACATTAGTGGGAACTAAAAGGAGAAGTTAAGGGGAACATTAGTGAGAACTAAAAGGGGAACTTAAGGGGAACATTAGGGAGAAATAGAAGGGGAATTTCAGGGGAACATTTAGGGGAACTAGAGGGAAACTTAAGTGGGAACATTTGGGGAAACTAGAAGTGAGAACATCACCATATCAGAGGAAATGTTAATAACATCATAACATTGGGGGAATGTTAACAACATCACAATCTTGGGGGAATGTTCATAACATCACAATATCGGGGGGGTGTTAATAACATCACCATATTGGGGATGTTAATAACATCACAATATTGGGAATCTTAATAACATCACATTACTGGGGTAATGTTAATAACATCACAATATTGGGGAATGTTAATAACATCAACATACTGGAGGAAATATTAATAACATCACAATACTGGGGATATTAATGTCATCACAATATTGGGGGGAATGTTAATTACACCATGATATTAGAGGAATCTTAATAACATCACAATATTGGGGAACGTTAATAACATCACAATACTGGGGAATGTTAATAACACAATACTGGGGGATGTTAATAACATCATATATCAGAGGAAATGTTAATAACATCATAGATCAGAGGAAATGTTAATAACATCACAATATTGGGAATGTTAATAACATCACAATATTGGGGGATGTTAATATAATCACAATATTGGGAAATGTTAATAACATCACAATACTGGGGAATGTTAAAAACATCACAATATGGGGGAGTGTTAATTACACCACAATGTTGGGAGAACGTTAATGACATCATATATCAGAGGAAATGTTAATAACATCACAATATTGGGGGAAAAGTTCTTGCTTTGCTAACGGAGTCGACTATAACACAGAGGAAAAGCTTCAATGGAAGAGAATATGGGGAGGGGGAGGAGGAGGCTAGAGGGCTGCAAGAGAAGAACAGAGGAAAAACGTCAATGGGAGAGAATATGAGGAGGAGGAGGAGGAGGAGGAGGAGGAGGAGGAGGAGGAGGAGGAGGAGGAGGAGGAGGCTAGAAGGCTGCAAAAGAAGAGAGAGAGAGAGAGAGAGAGAGAGAGAGAGAGAGAGAGAGAGAGAGAGAGAGAGTTCCATAGAAAATTCAAGAGTTCAATAGAGAGTGCAATAAAGTTCAAAAGAGAGAGTTTAATAGTTCAAAAGGGAATTCAAGAGAGTTCTAAAGAGTTCAAAGGGGATAGTTCCACAGAGTTCAAAAGAGGGAGTTTAACA
>JANJGK010000916.1:137500-167500 GCA_039081455.1 Macrobrachium rosenbergii | reverse complement strand
ATACAGAAAGGCCAAGCGCTGGGACCTATGAGGTCATTCAACGCTGAAACGGAAATTGACGGTGAAAAGGATTAAAAGGTGTAACAGGAGAAAAACCTCAAAGCAGCTGCACTACGAAACAATTGTTAGGAGAGGTGGAAAGCAAGATGGAAGAAAGAGAATATGAATGGAGGTACAGAGAAAGGAACGAAAGGGGTTGCAGCTAGGGACTGAAGGGACACTGCAAAGAACCTTAAGTAGTGCTTGCAGAGGCCCTACGGGGCTAAAATTATCGAGGTTTGTGGTGTAGGTGATGTGAGTATGAACGAAGGAGGAGCGTTTGTTATGCTAGGTTACCAGTTTCTGAGAGAAAACAAGATAGTGGTACACCCAAGGGAGGATATGTTAGAAAAGAAGGGAGACAGAAGTGCTGGAGTGAAGTGGCACTTAAGTGGAGGTGGTTGTGTGAGAGTGAAAATGATAAGCAGGGTAGAGGTGTATGCTGTTGAGGATGTGGGAATCCCAAGGGAAGAAGGCAAGATACTTTAGTGTGAAGGGGGATGGCAACCGTACATGGGAACCAGAGCAAGTGATAAGTATATGTTAGTGTTGAATGGGGCTAGAGCCAATTACAAAGCAAGACGAATCTTGCATGTATGCGATGGGATATGTACTGGATTTGGAGAATCCTGAGGCTTACTCTCAGGTAAATACTGATGTGTCAAAGAAAATGTGGAGAAGTATACATGTTGGTGATCAGTTAGGACAGATGTGTGTGGATGTGGATGGTGGAAGGCTTTTGATCATCTCTGGTATAATGGTGGGGAAAACAGAAGAAAACAAGTGGACATATGAGGAGTTGGTGGAGAAAGTAAGAGTGGGAGGTCTGACAGAGGTCTCAGAGATCAAGGCAAGAGGCGAGTATACAATCTGTTGTGGATGAGGAGACGTGATAAGTGGGGGGGTGATGATGATTTTGGTGGGGCTAAATTGCCCTGAATTTAGAGTCATTTTCCTCTTTCGGTTACGAAGGAGATTGAGTATTGTGAGGAGTTGGAGCGAGCTGGTGTAATTGAGCCCCAAGTCAGCTTGAGTGGAACAGCCCAACTGTGCCAGTGAGGAAACCTGATGGAAGTTTGAGAATGTGTACTGATTGCAGAAAGGGGAATGAAGGGACTGAGAAAGATCGTTTTCCGATGCATGTAGTGTCAGAATGTCTGTACTGTATACAGTATGACTGGAATGAAAGTACTGTATTCACTAAGTTGGACCTGGTGAAGGAATATTATCAGATGCCAATCACTGAGGAAAGTCGACCTGTGGCAGCTTTTTCAACAATCCCTAAGCATTATCAGTTTAAAAATTTGAGTCCTGGTTTACCTAATGCCCTACCACTTTCCCACCTGCTATGACTGTGGTGTTGAGTGGGTTTCCAAAAGAGCGAGTGGTTGTGTTCATTGACGATATTCTGATTTTGAGCAAGACTGTTGAAGAGCATGTGGGTATGGTGACCGTGGTGTTACGAAAGCTTGAGGAAGTAGGTGTGAAGTTAAAACTGGCTAAGTGTGAATGGTTTAAGAATGAAGTAGTATAGTTCTCGAGTCATGTAATGCGTGATTCAGGGGTGAGAAAGAGTGAGAAGTTTGTGAGTAGGGTAAGGAAGTTTCCCAGACCTAAGACAGTTCAGGAGTTGCATGGATTCTTGGGTCTGATTGAGTGTGGAAGGAAGTTTACCAAAGAATGATAGAAGCGTATAAGAGGTTGAAAGCAGAAGCAGTTAAGGATGTGGAGTTGGCATGCCCTGATTACAGCCACAAGCAAAAATGCTTGAAGTGTATGCAGACGCCAGCGGTTATTCAATGGGAGGATGTCTGAATGGTATTGAAGAGGACAGAGTGACTGCATATGTAAGTCAGGCATTTAGTAAAGCAGAGCAGGAGTAATCAGCGATTGAGAGATATGGCTGCACTGAGGTTTTGTTTGAAAGCTTTGCGATCATTTTTGTTTGGGGTGAGGTTTTATGTACAAAGGGATCAGCACCACTGGGTTTATTTGCATCGTATGAAGAATGTGGATAGCAGATTTGCAGAGACTGTGGAGGACTTGAGTGAGCTTGATTTAGTCATTGAGCACTGCATGTACCAGGAGGAAGGACGGTGACAGCTGATGTGATGTCAAGAATACCTGGGAGTGAGAGAGGTAGTAGGGAAGGTAGCATCAATCCTGAGTATGCCAAAAGAATTGGCTGTGATGACAGAGAGTAAGGGAAGTGGTGATTCGATGTCTGAAAGTGTTTTGAATGGACTGAAAGATTTGGTGAGTGATGGTTTGGAGATAAGAGTTCCGGCAAATGTAGACGAACAGAAGTGATGATGGAAACGTGTAAGAAGGCCGAAAAGTTCAGAATACAAAAAGTCCAAGCATACATTAATTAAAGAGTTGAGCTCCGTGTGAACCTGGTGTATTTCCAATACAAGAAGTGCTGCTGGTCGTGAGTTGCTTGTATTGTGTGATTGTGTGCTTGCATTATGAAGTGGAGAAACCCTTAGTGTGTCAAGCAGAGAGTGTGAAAGGGGAGTATGTGTTGCATTTTAAGTGTTTGAGTGGGGGTACACTACAACTGGATTGTGGAAAAGAAGGGATATAAGTGTGTGGATGATTTTACGGAAAGAAGAGGTTTGGCGAATGAAAGTGGGGATGAGGAATGCAAAGAGTGAGTGAATCGATTCCAAAGGAAGTGAGTTTCTGAGTAGTATATGAGAAGAGTTGCGGGGTGACAGCAGTGGTTGACATGAACAGGAATGAATATTGTGGTCTGGTTGATACTGGAGCCCAAGTTTCATTTGTAAGTGCAAGAGTGGGTAGGGAGATGGAAAAGTGTACATGGAATGCTGAGCGTAGATGTGATCGTGTGGTTCTGCATGGACTGGGCAAAGGACAGGTTGGGGCATGGGAAGAGGTAGTTCTCGAGCATGCAGAATGAATGAGTATGTGTGGTATGTTTCATGGGGATGACGGATGTGAGGATGGGTGAGACTGATTTGCTGACTCTTGGGGATACTGAGGAGATGCAAACGGTTTGCCCTGTGATACGACAACTGCCTGAGTAAGTGCAGTTTAGTTAGGATTCCCGCAATGATTGGGGGGGTGATTGGGAGAGTTTCGAAGATTTAGTACCTGGCTTGTGTGGCGCCAGGGAATAGTTCATTTCATTAGGAAGTCAGCAGGTGAGAAAAGGTGTATCCCGGTGTTTGCAGATTTTAGGACAATTGGTATTTGCAAAACTGTACATGGCAGAATATGGACATATGGGAAAGCTTAAACTAGTAGTGTATGAAAGAACGCCTGTTTAGCCTGTGGTTGGTTCGGATTTGTAGAAATGTGGCGACTGCATGCAAAGCATGGCAGAAGGGTAAATAGCAGAGTATACATATGCAAGCCCTCCTGTTTTGCAGCTGAGTATGAAAGAGCTGTTAGGGGAGATGGTGGTGATAGATTGTTTGTCCCTGCCTGTGAGTAAGGGTGGGAATGCGGGGTTGGCTGTTGTGGTAGATCACCTGAGCAACTTTGCTTATGCGGTACCAATAAGGGATAAAAGAAGTGACACTGTTGCAAACACTATATGTAAAATCACAATTTTTAAAGAAAATTGTATTTTTCCTACCTGTACAAACCTGAGGTCCTTTACATTAGGAATGTAATGTAAAGGACCGACAGTTTGTATATCATGTCGGAACAAGTAATGTTTCTGATGTGTGTAAGTAAGCTAAGGAAATTTTTGAACAATGCCCCTGAATTCCCTGGAAGAGTGTCTGAATGTATGTTGAGAGATTGGGGAATGGAGGGAGCATGTGTACTCAACCCTGTATGTGCCAAGAGCAAATGGGTTGGCTGAGAGAACAATTAGGATGTTAAGTGAGTTGTTACGTATGATGAATGATGCGGAAAATGAACGGGACCTGTGTCTTGCAAAAGCTTTATGAACGTATACTGTAAGTGCCCAGAGGGGTCTAAGAATGTCCCCAAGTGAGTAGGTCATGAACTTTGAAAGATTCACGAAGCCTTCGATGCAGTTGACTGAGAACGATGACACAGATGTTTGGAGAAGAGCGCACGAGTGGTTCGTGACTGAATGTGAGGGGGCCTGGGGAGAAATATGAGGAGCCTTATTTTGTGGCTAAAGTGTGGCTGAGTGGATTGAGTTATCTGTTGGAGTCTGAGGGTGAAGGTGGACCTGTGTGTGAATTAGGGCACATCACAGTTAGTGAATGAATGGCTGCAAATAACAGTGGAGGAGGATGATGTGAGCAAGCAAGGAGATTTCCCAGGAGAGAAACAGTTAAGACTGGGAAAAAGGAGGAAAAAGATAGAAAAAGGAAAGAAGGATAGTGTGAGCATAGGAGTACAGGTTGAAGGATTAGTCGAGATGGATAATAAACTAGATCATGCATTTAGTAGATGTATGTTTCCCATTAAGGAAATGATGTAGATAGGGCGAATACAAAGCAGGAAGTATTGGACAATGCCGATAAGGTCTTGTGTGAACTGAGCACAGACTGAAGAGTTCCAGTGATTTGGAGAAAGTGGTCTGATAGTTAGTAGGGGAATTTTAGAAAAGTTAGTTAGCTAGATATCAGGTTGGTTTGGACAGTAGTGATAAGACAGATTTAGGAAGCAGTACAGCCGAAAGTAAGTACAGTATGATAGTTTGGACAGTAGTAAGGACAGAAATGATTCTGAATAATTAATAGTAATTTGTGTTCTAATTTATAACTTGACAATACTTTGCTGGATAAATGTCACGTACAGTATAAATACTAGGACAAAAGCATATAAGTCTGTATAGAGTACAGTTGCACTATGAAACAGCTGGGCTGTTTGTAAATAAAATTACGTTAAGCAGAAACTGTGTGATCGATTCCCCCCAAAAGAATTGCTTAACTGGACTACTGCTGCTCTCTCTTAATATATTCAGCCCTGGTTCCTAAGAGGACAGAAACCATAACAGCCTTCAAATCCTGATAAAAATCCAATCCCCTCCTGTCTATGATAAAACCAAATGTGCAAATATCAAGTGATAATGACTCTCTTACGGATTTAATGTAACATTTTTCTACAGGTTTTGGTTCACAACATTACTCTCAGGGTGCAGTTCCTGACCCTTAATCATTTATTTATTCATCTGAAAATTTTGGTGGGTAAAGCAGACTTCAGTGCTGCATATTATCGTAAATATTTCAGCAATCGTATCCACTCTTTTAGTTACATTATCGAACCACATCAGAAAAATATGTACAAAATTATTTGTAACACTTACCAACTTCAATGGCCGAGTCCTGTTGATTGTCACTTTCCTCGATATCAGGAACTGCACCCTCAGAGTCTGGTCGTTTTGCCACAAAGTCATTTTATGTATAAACTGAAGTCATTTCAATGCAGCTATAAAGTTCATTTGATACAACCCAAGTGGCACCCGCATTAACAATTTAAACCTAAAATCTAATTATGTTAAACGTTCGCAAGTTTTATTGCTGAAACCGTTGCTTTTGCATTACACTGATGGGAATTCATTATTTTTTGCAACCAGAATGGAGTTGACATCTTTCAAATATCTTGCACGATCTATAATTAGCCTAACCTAGTTGTTTTGCTATTTTCTTAACTCAACTTGTTAATGCCATGATTCTAATACATTACCAATAACCTCCAACACACAGGCAAATAGCGAATACACCACACAGACACTATACAAATATCTTGAATTCTATACCACCACCCACAAACAGCACACAAAACAAAAAGCACATCCATACTCACCTCACCAGACAAGCACTTAATAACCTTCCCAACAACAAAATGCTCGGCACCCCCCCCCCCCAACATAAGCAGCACAGAAACACAGCTCTCAAGATTGGAGAGAGTACACCTGACTCGACTTCGCTGTGGTCATCACCAATCACTAAACACCTACAAACACCGCATAGACAACACCCAAACAGACATATGTCCACTCTGCCAAGTTAGTCCCCACACAATTACACATCTCTTAGTAGATTGCCCTAACTTGGCAGCCCTTAGACAACAACACAACATCCACACTACAACACAGTTATGGTCAGATCCAGTAAGCGTGGTGTCCTTCTTGCGCGGTGCAGGCTTCCTGGCATAACAGAGTCTGGGGAACCACAACAACAACCAATAACCTAACCTAATGTATCAATTTTGCAATTATAAGTAACCTAACATCCTAATTTTGCAATTTTCATTTACCACAAAAGCAATAAGTGATATCCTGTTTAGCCAAAAGATTCACCAAAACTTTACTGAAGACGTTACGACATAATTATTATCTCAAAACAATAGATTTGCAAAAACAGACCGCCTATATACTACTTTAGCTTTGGGGAGGGTCACATCCTACTGCAGTTCCGCATTAAGGAACTGGCTTCACTGATTTATCAAGTGCTCTGTCTGAATTTAACACTATGAAGGAGGAAAAAAAGGAACTTTAGCAATATGCCCTGGCATCAATGGCAAAAACTATAAATTTGTTACTGTTTTAGATAGTAACATCAGACAGTTAATCTATCAAGAAGCAGCCTTGAATTGTATATCAGATTTTCTCCTTGGATGTATTGAAATGACTTGAGCAAAACAACTGTAGATCCTGAAGTCTGCTGGCTCTGTAAAAAAGGAATCTAAATTAATTCCTTGTTTTAAAAAAGGATTTGATACCAATCATTACTGATAAAAAAGTCTTTGACTGCCAAGAAAATGTACTGCACAGTTCCTTAGAATAGAACAGAATATAAAATTTAGGCCAAAGGCCAAGTGCTGGGGCCTATGAGGTCATTCAGTGCTGAAAGGGAAATGGACAGTAAAAAGGTTTGAAAGGTGTAACAGGTGGAACGTAAGATGGAAGAAAGAGAGTATGAATGGAGGTATAGTAAAAGAGATGAAAGGGGTTGCAGCAGCTATCTAGGGGCCACAGAAAGAATGCTAAAGAGAACCTTACGGAGGCACATTCATTCCTTGGGTTGCACAGCTGCTGTGAGGCAACGAACAGCATTCATTACAGTTTGTTAAGTTGACGTACAGAACCAAATGATTCAACTCCAGAGTTCATAACTAAAACAAACATTACTGCTGTGTGGCCTGACATACATACAGAAATTTACATTGGCATTACTTCTAAATATCTCAGGAAACATTACCTTGACCAATGTCACATGTCTGACCCAATTCTGCACCTCCACTTAACAGACACACCTTAGCAGACTTCTCTATTTATCAGCTACCATATTACGATTACTTTGCCTTACGGTACCATTTTGGATGTGATGCATTTTTAAATATCTCCCTTACACTGAATGTTGAGTGTCAAGTACAGGTCAGTTTAGGTTAGGAATTATGTAAGATACCTAGAAAATATTCGAGTGCTGGCTGTAATACAATGTCATTGTTACTTAATGGACTTTGTTGCGTATCAGAAAGGCCACTCACACACACCCCTTTCCAAGTGTCTGTTGTCTGTGAAGCTGAGCTGCTACTATATTTTTGAAAGACATTCTTAATACTCATTGTGTCAAGATGAGGCTGAGCTTGTTCCAGCTATTTAATATAATGAAGTAAAATACATCGCAATATCACATTCAAATAGATTTCCTGCATTAATGATAAAAATTAATTCACCAAATCAATAACTGTTCTGTGATACATATTTTCTACTGAATATCATGCACCACAGAATATTGATTGATTTAGTGAATTAAGTTTTCATTATTTGAGTGGGACATTTGCAATGTATTTTATTTCATTATATTAAATAGCTGAAATAATCTTTGCCACATCTTGACACACTGAGTATTAAGAATGTCTTTCAAAAGTATAACAGCATCTCACCTTAACAGACACTTAGGGGGGAAGAGAAGTCTGGCTTTTCTGACATGTAACAAAGTCCACTAAGAAACACAGACATTGTATTACAGGCTGCACTGCAATATTTTCTAGGTATATATCTTACATTTAGCAGCAATTCCACATAGTTCCTAACCTAACCTAACCTGCATTTTAAGCTCAACAATCAAGTTAAGAGATTTATTTAAAAATGCATAAATGTATAAAATAACACTTCATATATTGATATCCTGCACATGTTATTTACTGAGAGTTAAAAAGAAAGCATTACGCTACACAAATACATCAACCTTCCTTATTAGAGGGTCTATAAAGCTAGTTTAATTGCAATGATTTTATAGATTCAAATTTCGATACATTATTCAATAAAGGGAGAAACATTATGTGATCAGTCAAGATTGGAAAATCACTAACCCAGGCCTGTGAAAAACTTAATACTTACAAAATGGATATCGCATTTCACTTAAAAACTATTTAAATCCAGTAGAAATTGGCACATATGAATAAACATGAAAGAGACTAATAGTAGGCTAATCAAGTGTAATTGGAAAACACAGTCAAATTCACAAGATAAATACCTTTGTATGACCTAACCTAGATAAATGCATCAGCTCTCCTACTGCAGGGTCTATAAATTCAGTTTAATCTGCAATAATGTCATAAATCATCAAATTTTTATTGTTTGCACACCGCAAACAATCCATTACCATGAATTTTACAACCCACAATATGTTTTAATTCAACAACAAAATGAACTGGTATTCAAATGCTGATTACTGTAATAAGATAACTGTTTTGCATATTTCTCATTTGAATGCTCCAGTTTAGAATTTGTGTTACTCTTACTAAACTTACAAAATAATAATGCCGTTCCTTCTAGCCTAACCTTGACTAACATGCTGTAAGTCTTATCACAGCCCACAGCTGAGATTCAGGTATTTTGATTCATAGTACTGCCATGGCTCCGATGAGCATCTCTGACTATGCCATTTAAGCTAACAAATCTTTTCCTTCTTCACCAACACAGCAGCCAGACTCTCTGACCCTCCTTCTGTCTCCTGAGAACTTTTCAGTTCAAATAAACTTGTGAACATAAAAATATTTGCTGCATTTTATACTTAAACCTTCAAATCCCTTATCTTTGTAGCTACAAAGACCTCCATCCCTCTTAATATCTGGTTCCCTTCAGCTTAGGACATTATGCTACCTGCACCATTGGACTTTGTATTTCATTTTTTGGGTCACAGGCAGAAATATGACTAATTCTCATGAATGGTGAAGCATAAGCAACAGGCAGTAAATATCCCAGGAACAGTTATGTTGAGACAGATTTCAGCATGAGTTTCGTACAAATCATGTTAAGGAGACTTACAATCACAGCATAAAAACTCTGGTATCAAGTAACAGTTTAAAGAAAAATCAAACTGAAACTCTCAGGTCAATATAAGAGTCTCAAATGGGCGAATGAAGTGTAGGCTACATGTGGCAGCCTATACTGACAGAGGCCTGGCGACCACAGGCAGATTTCTTAGAGGCTAAATAACTTTCCCTGACACCTTGAAATACCCAATCAGCAAGCCTCTGGGGTCAAGGGCTATTGCACGGAGAAGCGTATCGGAGCATGAACAAGCAATTCCACAATTGTATTAAAGGTTTAAAAAGGACTCCAAAAAATAGTAAAGCTTTAAAAAGACTCAAAAAAAAAAAATCGAAGCTTTAAAAACAATTGCACAAACATATTGAAGCTTTATGTGCAATTCCACCCATTAGCCTAACCTACAACTCCCTTCTGGGGATTTCGAGTGTCAATTAATGACTGATCTTGCGTTGCAATTCAAACCTAACATCACCAAGGAAGCTTAGTCTAGCCTACCATCACAGGGAAAGTCTAACCTAAGACTGGAATATATTTATTCCCATTCCCATTCCCGCGACCCTACAGGCAAGCCTTAAGGTACAGAACTCAGCTTAGGTGTGGTGGCAAAGTCACTGACAGACTGACGAGAAATGGTAATAAATTAACTAATTTCGTTAAGTAAGGCAGATTTGAAGAACGAAGCAACGGAAATTCGTTATGTAAACGAATATGGTACGTTATTTCGAACGAGACAAGCCGAGGGAAAGCATAATTACCAAAAATAAGTCGTATTTTGAAGGACTTTTGGCGAACATTCTTTTCCCTGCTCGGTTTGTTTACATCAGGGTCCAGGCAAAAGGAGAGACAACGAGCCTAAAATAAAAACTTAAAAAATTATGAAATCGTAATATAATTCGTTAATGTATCTGAATTACTTTAATAAATATGTTATATTTATTTAATATCATATTCAAAATTCGTATTCTACATCATATCTAAGATGTTAAATTTAATATCTTTATTCTTTGTTAACTCCCTTTAGGCTCGTGTTTGAATTATTTGCATAAAGATTTTGATTGCATTTAATATCATATTTTATATTTACATTCAACATCATACTTATCATATGTTTGAGATTAATATTCTTCGTAATTAACTTTAGGTTCGTCGTTTTTACGAAATTCATGGGGCCTGCGACACTATAGCAACCTATTGGCACTTTAAGTAACTAAAATAACAAAAAAAAAAATAATAAAATTAACAATAATTCCTACCTGATAACTTTGTTTGTTTTCGCAAATATCTAACCTTCGATTTTACGTAAATAACAACGAACTTTAACTATCTAATACCACAGATATGTTTAATATATATTTTAGCTTTCAGTGAAATTAAAATTTGTTGATTTTTTAAGATGAATTTGTTAAAATAAATCAACATATAAATATTTTTAAGCAACTGTTTAACATTTTTGGCTTTGTCTACCATACAACTATTGTCAAAGCTTTAAATAATTTGATGTAGAAATACTTATATTAATGTGTCCAATGATATAGAAGATAAATAATAATATATTATATTTATTATTATAAAAAACTACCATTAATGAAGTGTTTTTATTAAAACTGAGAAATCTAAAAGGTGTTTTCCTGTGAATGTCTGGTAAAACAAACAGCGAGATGAACTTTGAAACTTGACACAGACATAAAAGTAAAACATGACATATTCTTCTATCAGTCAATAACCAGACAATGCACAGACATTTATAGAATTAAATAAAGTATCTTTAAGTATTAAGTAAAAATAAAGTTAGATTTGACCTTAAACTTAGATACTTTTGGGGACAGTTACTTAAGTTGTATTGTAAGATGTTATGTTGACATCATTTAGAGGGAAAATCGAATATTTTTTTAACGAAAGATGACGTCACGGGCCCCTAAAGTACTACTGGGTTCCATGGCAACCAAGGTTTGTTTACAAATTTCAAAACAAAAGTTATATCTTTTTGCAATATAATCTAAACAATAAAAATCAATATTTATGTGAATCATTTTCACATAAATTTAATTTTGTAATTTACTGTCATATTACTCTTCAATTACCTAATTTATCAATAAAAATAGAAGAGTATGAGATCGCTACTCACACCGTGTGGTCATACTGCTGAATTGTCGTCTGCTTCAGTTCAAAAGGAAGGCAGAAACTGGCAACTTTCGCTTAAATGTATCGTCATTTATGCTCGATATTTAAGTAATTTCAACGATTTACACAACAGTTTTTTGTAAGAATATTCAATAATATACACAGAAATATGGCGAGACGAAGAAACTGAGTTTTGATGTATATTTAATCTATAAAAAACGAATATTAAAAGTAACTACTAGGCAACTTTTCTATTCTATTCTCCCATGTCATTTACCTTCTATTTCCAGCAGAAAATAATTGTCTTCTATTTCTTTCTTTCTTTATTTATTTATTACTGCACGGGGGGGAGATTGCAATACATAAAATAACCACCTGGGGTTGTGAAAATGGTTATACTCATATAGGGGGTTGTAAGTTACTGTAATATAATATGAAAGACAAAAACTTGTATATATATATATATATATATATATATATATATATATATATATATATATATATATATATATATATATATATATATATAATATTAAGCTGGTACTAAATATTTGGACAGGGGAGTCATTTAAGGGGGAGGGGGCTGGGGGGATGCTTGCCCCCTCAAGACACTGATGACCCACCCCCTGCAAGACTTGGTTTGCCCCTAGCTTTGAAATAATAATAATAATAATAATAATAATAATAATAATAATAATAATAATAATAATAACAATATCTCCGATATAGCAAGATGAAGGCAGATCCTATTAATCCTTTTACCCAAAATACCCCTGAATACCCAGAATATAAATGAATACCCAGAATACTCCAGCAAACCATAGAATACCCAGAATACTCCAGAATATAAATGAATATCCAGAATACCCAGAATACAACTAAATACCCCTGAATGCCCAGAATGCCCCAGAATACTTAGAATGCCCCAGGATACCCCTGAATATCCAGAATGCCCCAGGATACCCAGAATGCCTCTGAATGCCCAGAATGACCCAGGATACCCAGAATGCCCCTGAATACTTAGAATACCCCAGGATACCCCTGAATACCCAGAATGCCCCAGGATACCCAGAATGCCCCTGAATACTTAGAATGCCCCAGGATACCCCTGAATATCCAGAATACCCCAGGATACTCCTGAATACTTAAAATGACCCAAGATACCCCAGAATACCCAGACAGCCAGTGAGACTGAAAGAGGGAAAGGAACACAGACACACGGGAGAGACAGGAGGCGGGGGGGGGAGGGTGTGGGGTCCGCTAATCCCTCGGGAGTCGACCTGAGAATTCAGAGACAAACAGACCCTTTATATATACAGAGAGAGAGAGAGAGAGGGAGAGAGAGAGAGAAGGAGAGAGAAAAGGGGAGAAAGAGAGAGATTCAGGGAGAGATAGAGACAGACCGAGAGAGAAAAAGAGAGCAAGTTTCAGAGAGAGAGAGAGAGAGAGAGAGAGAGAGAGAGAGAGAGAGAGAGAGAGAGAGAGAGAGAGAGAGAGAGAGAGAGGGGAAATACATATGATCAAAGACAGAGTTTAGTTCCATTCCAGGCCTATATTTTCATTCATTAAATAATGTGCAGTATACATGAGTATGTATATATATATATATATATATATATATATATATATATATATATATATATATATATATATATATATATATATATATATATATATATATATATAGATACAAGGTGTATATGCATATATATATACATATATATGTATAAACAATAAAGTCAGTTAATAATTTGCCTCCGGTCAGAAAGGTCGCCTCCGCCTCCTCCTGACGGGTCCCGAGAACGTCCCGCGAAAACATCCACTTGCCATGAAGTCTCAAGAGACACCGACTGTCTACAGACAGTAGACTACCTTGAAATGGACGCAAAGGAACCCCTCCATGGAGGAGGAGGAGGAGGAGGAGGTCTCAGCCAGTTATGCAAATATTCTCGACTCCCTCGATGTAGTGGTTGGGACTCTGGACTGGACTGGAGGGATCCCGTTCTTCCTCCAGTAACTATTATTATTACTGGTTGTTCATCCTGACCTTTTAAGTGCTCAGAACTTAATGGCATGAATTCCCAGCTTTTTTTTTTTACTGATGAATAAGGATAGACGCTGACCCTTTCTGTTTTTAGTTCATATTGTTTAAAAATGTGGTTAGATTTGTATTCTTTTGTTTTAGACGAGAGGGCGAAGGAATCTAAGCTTCTCAACAACAGTCGATGCTCTTTTCATCTGGTGGTGAAAAAAGTGGAATGAAAATTATTAAATTTGATGATGAAAAAAGTAACATGGATCTTTTACAACAAGTTTACAGTTATTACAACAAGTTAAATAAGTATACTATACTAGAATGCAATATATGTATATATATATATATATATATATATATATATATATATATATATATATATATATATATATATATAAACACACACATATATATAATGTCAACAGAAAATGTAGATTTCAGAGATGTTACAAGAGAATGTTCATGAGGCCATTTAAAAGGGGTTTTTCTTTATACATATTTTTGAGAGCTTCTGTCAAACCTTTCGACTTCCTCTGACACCCCCATGAGAGCAATAACTGATGGCAACTGCAAAGAATTCCTAAGCTTCGTCTTTATAAGACTGAACTGACTGAAGACTCTCTCTCTGCATCAGCGTTTGACGTTGGTCAAGATGGAATATGGAGAGCCAAATTTGATAATGCTGAAAATATGACCTTACCTTCATCATCTCTTGGATTGCCCAACCCTTTATGAAATTCCTCAATATTCTTTTCATGCCTTATTTCGTCTGGCACTGGGACGCAATCTGAACTCTGCCTTGCATCACATCTGACTTCTGGTTGTGTTCTGCCTCTGTTCTGGGGACCAGTTGAACTGTGTCTTGTAAAGATGGCATGGCTGCTATTCTTGACCGGTAATCTGAAGCCTTGTTGACTGATAGAAATGAAACCGTTTCCCAGGAAAGGTTGCTAAAATCAAACCTTTTCCTAACTGCAACACAAACAGAAATACAAAACTGTCTTCCACATACATCTGTACTGAGCAACCCGCACCATCCCAGGGTTCTTGAAGGAAGCACTCTTTCTGAGACAAGCTGTGAAGAAGCTGTGCTCCAAGAGAAAGTTGGTTCAGTGGAACATAGTTACTGCCATGACATTAATCAATATTCATCAAAGGATATTTCTGAAGAATGTGTGCTGACAAAAAGTACCCAGTAGAGACCTATATAACTTTTTTATTATGTCAAATATCAAATGGATTGTGGGTGAAGTTTTTTGAAGGACTTAATTAAATTTTGGCAAAATTAATTCTAAAAAAGTCAAATATAAAAAAACCGCTGGATCGCCCATCCGTTCAACATAATATACATCTGATGCACTGCTGTTAACCAACCGTTCTCTCTCCTCAATTTGACTCAAGTGCAAAGCTCAAGAAAGGTTTCCACTGTTCGAGAACCCTTTCAACGGCTTCATGCAAGGAAAGCCAGCGAGTTTGACAAGGAAGGAGCATTTTGTGAGGCTTATAGTGTTACAAAATCCCTGTGGAAGTTTTCAACCATGTTGCCTTTTTGAATTATATGCAAAAAATGTCATTATACAGCGAAGCAAAGCTTCACAATGACGAGGAAGATCCTTTGCGGCCTCTGAAGAACATAGATGAATAGAATGGCACATACATTTGAATACAGTCAGTCCTGGCGATAAGATCTTGAGTCTAATGCACAGGGAATTATGTTCCCCAACGATGTTAGATGCACCACCAGCTGCAAATCCCATGAGATTACCGAGAGGAATATCATCACACTTTGTCAACGCATCTATTGAGAGAGAATATAAATTTTGTCCAGTAGGACCTTGAGCATTATTTGAGTCATATGGTTCTAATCGCATCTGTACACTTTGTACGCTTCCTGAATAAAACAAACCCGAGCTACAGCAGAGTCGGGGAACATCCTCTTCCTCAAACCGACCAACTTGTCGGCAGTGGTCAATGGCGAATGAGTTGCTGATATGAAACGCGCAAGTAGAATGGCAGTAATGATCACTCCATTGGGAGTGCTGCTGTTGCTTTGGTTTCCTCCGAGCTCTTCTGACTGTCCGAGATCAGTTGCCCGCTCATTTTGTAGAAGGATTTTACTTGTGTCATGTCTTTTGGTACATGTCAATTCGGCACCGAGTTCCTTGTGGCAGATTCTGCAAGAAGCCATTTCTGGGCTTCCTTCCTTCAGCTGGTTCTAGCCGAGACTGAAAGTCTTCTTCGTTTAGCCAGGCGTCTCAAGACTTGCGCTTACCAGGCACAATCAATTGCAAGCAATACATCAATGAAATCTGACAACGTGCATAAGATCTGAAATAAGCAAAATCTATTTGACAATCAACGGTTAGTGCAACTGGGTAAAATTCAAATGTGAAAAGTTTTGTTAGTCATTTCCTTGGACGCACTCACTTTTATATATATATATATATATATATATATATATATATATATATATATATATATATATATATATATATATATATATATATATAAGACACCTTGATTACATCTTCCTAATGAAATATAACGATGAAATTAAGATGGTGTTCGATCCGTCATTAGTCCCATAACCATGGTTCTCTCTGGCCATAACTCTGATTACCAGACCTATTTCTCGGGCTGACTAACACTGTTGGTTGTATGCTCGCACGTGAACTTTAACAAAAAGAATGATCACTGACTGTATTATATCGTTGCAATGACTTAATTGCAATCGCTTTCATAAGAAATATTTAGAAGCTGCAAATATAATAATAGTAAGTATCGGTGTTGCAACAAAGTCTTATTTTCCAGAGTAAAGTCAACTGACAACATATCCTAGACCTAGGCTCATGCACTGAGCCATTTCATTTTACAAGAGGATTTCAGTACCACTGCATCGTGCAATTTCTCACTTTTAGAGAGAACAGATATTGGAAGTTACAATATAATGACATCTATCATTGTTATAGACATAATAATTCATTTAGGGCAATGAATGTCCACTGACACCAAAACCATGAGCTCTGTCACCTACAGACTAGGCCTAGGATTTCTACTACAATATTACGTCATACGAATTAAAGTTATGAAGCCATTAAACCCTGTCCCTTTCAGGAGTTGATGTCACTGTGGCTGTAGAATAATCAGACTGATTACACACGCACAGCAATCATTTTCACAAGCAAAAATTGCAATGTGCATTACAAAGCAGTCGAGTTCATCGCTGAAGAGTAATTTGCTACCAGAAGGCAGAATGAATTTATGTGTACGGTATATATTTCATGTGATCTTCAAATGAATATGCCATCAAAACTAAGCAAAATAAGAAGACTCAATAGTTTTATGGAAAGGAAAAAATGTGGATTTTGTTGAGGGCGAGATTAGAAATGATTCAGAATAGGTCGCTGAAAGCGGGTTGGCGCTGGAGCCAGTTTCCACCAGGAAGAAGAAGAAGAAGAAGAAGAAGAAGAAGAAGAAGAAGAAGAAGAAGAAGAAGAGGAAGAAGAGAAAGGTCTGGCTTTTTGGGATCTCGGTTCGCACAGGAACCACCAATGACAGTCAGGCAGCGTCACGCAGCAACAGCTGATAAATATCCAAACGCATCCATAGGTCAAAAAGAATAATATTAGTAATTTATTTTTATAGATACCTGGGTGTGTGAGACTTATATCATAGAAGAGTCAAACATTTTCATAACTTATTATTAGATTTGAACTGGCAGACACTTTTCAGTGAAGAGTGTGGACGTTTTTACGAGTGGATTCCCCACTCCAGCCTCAGCCCAGTCAGTGTGCACAAGATTGCTGTATCATATCAGTGACGTCATTTCCACACCGACTACACTGGGACTCTCTCTCTCTCTATCTCTCTCTCTCTCG
Organism: Macrobrachium rosenbergii; assembly: GCA_039081455.1. Classification (NCBI taxonomy): domain Eukaryota; kingdom Metazoa; phylum Arthropoda; class Malacostraca; order Decapoda; family Palaemonidae; genus Macrobrachium; species Macrobrachium rosenbergii. The sequence goes on along the minus strand of JANJGK010000916.1, from coordinate 150,192 downwards.
CATCATTAATTATTTATTTAATTAACTTTGAATTTTAAACCTCGTGAGTGTAAACTTGACTGTTTTATTGTGAGGTTTTAATCTACATATTTATTTATTTATCTGACCACATCGCTGTTGCACAGAATTGATTTGTTTCACTACGATTCTGTTTTTACCGATTTTCAAGATATTGCCTGGCAATACGAAGAACTCCTTCCTTCCTTGCACACCAGATGTAATAAGATCCTCCAGACTGAATATCAGCAATTTTATTGGAAGCAGAATCTTTCTATAACAACAGGAACGGTCTTCTTCCACGTTCTTGCAACGAGAGCAGTTAAGGTTCATACACATTCAGTACTCACGTTTATTCAATAGATATGTTTGATGGGATACACTATTTTGGCTTTGCCTCTCTCTCTCTCTCTCTTTAGTCTTTTTCATTTTTAAACATTTGATTTAGGAAGGCCAGCATCGTGGTTTCAGAGAGAGAGAGAGAGAGAGAGAGAGAGAGAGAGAGAGAGAGAGAGAGAGAGAGAGAGAGACCAATAAATTCACTTCAACTGGTCAAGAATCAAGCGTGTATATGGCGAGGGAGAAAGTGTCATCAAATCGTAACCTAACAAACTATGCCGGACAGAAAGCGGCCTTACGGACGGAGACAATAAGAGCGAGAATAGCATGAAGCCGGTTAGACAGATTGGTCTTTATGACCTCCTGCAGAATCTGGCCGGGCGAAGTGATCTATTTTTAACACTGAATATCTCGTCGACTTCCACTGATGGACGTTGTAAGGATACAACAGAAGAAAGAGAATGGAATGCCGAGTATGACAGTGTATATCATAATATATGAAATCCACTGTACAAGAATTTGTTAGTGCGTAAACCGGACGAACTTTTCACCACCCAGCGGAGAGAGATAACTTTTCGCTTTCAATATATACTTATAATAATATCGCCTCCATTGCCAGTGACGGAAGCTATGAGCACACTGCGAGAGAAGGACCGCTGAATGATGATTGCAATGGCATTTATTGTCATCATCATATATGAAAGTGTCTGTGCAATCATCTACCAACGCGCAAACATCGGGAAGAAGGAAAGCTGGTGATGAGTGGAGCAGACTATTTATGACAAGCGACATGTTCCCTCGGATGAAGCTACCGAATACAGCAGTACTGACCATCGCCCTCCCCCCCTCTCTCTCTCTCAGTCTAGAGCCACCCCATATTAGGGAAACGACTTCTTCTTGGAAAAAATATATCTTAAAAGTAAGGATTAACTTGTCGAGGTCCTCCCAGGCGATGATCACCTCGTCGAGGAAAGATGGACGTTAAAACGACTACATAAACTCGGCTGTCACCTGCGTCGTCCGTTTCGTTGCAAAGGATCCAGTAATTTTGAAAAAAAAATCGTTATTAATATCTCGTAATTTACTCACGCATTCGAAATCACAAGGTTACTTCGTAATTTATTTCGAAATGTATTATAATCTGGTAATTTTAGATATTCCTGATATTTCAAAGCTTTGCGAAATATACTCACAAAGCAAATCTATTTCTGTCGTCAACACTTTCGGAAGCGTTGAGTGTCACTCTGCACAAAAGCTTTGCTTTTTGATGGCTGTTGTTTGTGTCGATTTCTTTTCAGATCCTTGTTAACTCTCTCTCTCTCTCTCTCTCTCTCTCTCTCTCTCTCTCTCTCTCTCTCTCTCTCTCTCCCCATGGACAAGGCTTTCGCATAAGTGAATCCTTCGTGGTTTGATTTATTGTTTTGGAGAGGAAGAGAGAGAGTTAACAAGGTGAAGGCTTTCTTCCGTTGTGTTACATTGCATGAAAATGTTGCCTGGGAAAGTTTATGAAAGCATTCCGTAACCTTAATGTGCTGATGCTTCTCTCTCTCTTCTCACCAGGGACACCTCCTACAGACCTTCTAATCCCCTGATAAATCACCTCGGGAGACTTCATCCCCAGAAGTGGTCTGCTGGGAAGCCACGGATGTAGGTGGCAGCGGCTCAGTAGACCTATATATTCTAATGTCTATTAAAAGCTCTACATGGTCGCTAGGGTGTAACCAGATTTATAGAAAAAGCAGTGCCGTTTAAATCCCTCTCTTGACGTGAATCCCTTGTTTATGGTTCTGCCTGAGACCTCCTGGCATTTGGTGTGCAATCAATCGTTTCCGGCCCAGTGGCAGCCTGAGCACTGCAGTTCTTTCAGTAGGCCTAGAAGAGTAGAGCAAATCCAGCCCCCTTGGGCATGTGTGTTTGGTTTATGGTCAAGTAGCCTCTGACCTTCTATAAATGCCCTCTGCCCACCACGTACCCAGAAACTGAGATTTGGCAGCACAGGTCAAAAACGATGCCACGTTCTTTGTTTTTGTGAAAACAGTTACGTTCCCAGTGAAAATGTTTCAAGTTAAATGTGTTTTTTTTATGTTAATTTTAAAACCACTGCTTATACTTTAGAATACTTTCACTAGAGGAGGCGGCTCATATGTGTGTGTGTGTGTGTGTGTGTGTGTGTGTGTGTGTGTGTGTGTGTAGAGGGAGATGGATACAGTAAAAGCACACACTCTAAAATCTAAGCAGATATTAAATGTGGAGACAGTTTCCCTCTGTCTGTTTCACTGACAAGATAGATAACAAAACAAAGACTTTATTGTATACAGTCGACTGACGGTGACTCTCTCTCTCTCTCTCTCTCTCTCTCTCTCTCTCTCTCTCTCTCTCTCTCTCTCAAGAACTTCCTTTTCACATCCTGTCTTTTCCTTTTTAATTAAAAGCGTTTCCCCTGACGGGGTGGCTCCATAGAAGAGACAACACAGGATAACTCTTACTTCATACTATCACTGCTCCATTATCAATGAGTATATATATAAATTTATATTTGTGTATGTGCAGAGCTTATTAAAAATAAGTTACAATATTGTTATTTATGAGAGAGAGAGAGAGAGAGATTGCTCAGGGGCCAGCAGTTGACATGTAGTCGACAAATGAACTAAGAAATGTTACGTGTGATTCGAAAGCTTTCCACCATAGTACTAATGACAGCACACACACACATACATATATACTGTATATGTATATATGTATATGGAATCACTAATAGTGTAGTTTTATCTTCTTTATTAAAAAACGCCTTTTGCAATATTCAGATTACAATAGGTTTAATACAATAAGAAACATATACATTTTTATATATTTTAAACCAGCACTTCCAGAAATTTAATTGGTTCCAATGGTTTCCGATTCATTTCCACAACTGGGTTTCTAAAGCCTTCTCCTGCTGCTACTGCTGCAGGATGAGGAGGAGGGGGAGGAACCTTCAGTATTGTCTACCTCCAGGAAAAGCCTTCGAAAGGTCTCCCAAATTCTCTTGTGTTCCAGAACTAAGAAGTCGATCTTTCACCCTTTGCGCAAATGTGGACATAACAAGAAAGTAACGGACAATAATATTATTTAACAGTAATCATCCTTCTCTCTCTCTCTCTCTCTCTCTCTCTCTCTCTCTTTCCCTTTCCTTTTTAATTATTTTTCTTTCTAGTATGAAGCCGTTTTCCTTCAGAGAGAGAGAGAGAGAGAGAGAGGATGGCTCCGTGGATAAAACAACTCGGGGAGATCACTTTGACATTCATACTACATATAGGTGATGATTTGTACATATACAGTATTTTTTATATAAATAGGCTTCGTGTCTGTAGCATTTCATTATAATATGCTCGAATTTCAGCATTTTGACTTTAATGTGTTGACGCCCTGGAATCATTACAGGAATGACATTCTTTGAGGAATATTGAGGTAGGCCTAGTCCATATCAGTATTTTAGAGAGAGAGAGAGAGAGAGAGAGATCCAGGGCACGGCAAGAACACTAGGCATCGCATTCTCTGGAGGAGATGAACGGGAAAATCCTTCGGAAATTAGAAAATGATTTACTAAAATGACAACTGATTCAACGATCTTGTAATGAAGCCGTTTTCTCAGACGTCTTTACTTTCTATAATCCTGTACTGACGGCTTTTCGGTGCTGTAGCCCTGTCTGCCGTATTCGACCTTGTGCTTTTGTGATGTAAGGTTTATTCTCTCTCTCTCTCTCTCTCTCTCTCTCTCTCTCTCTCTCTCTCTCTCTCTCTCTCTCCGGAGACAAGGTTTTCACTTGAGTGAATGAAGATGTCTTAATCTTCGAATCTTGTGAAATCCGTCGTTGTTTAATTTATTTTTTATTGTTTTGAGGTTTACAGAGAGAGAGAGAGAGAGAGAGAGAGAAAGAGAGAGAGAGATTGGGGGGGGAGGTCTTGCCTCGTCTAGAGTCCAGAGGAAATGGTGCGCGTTCGAGTGCAAGACCTCGACCCAGACTTCAGCTTCATTCAGTATCTGATCGCTGCAATCGTTGTCGGAAGAACTGACGAGACTGAAGTTGCTTCTACTCAGTCTGAATATGAAAGCCTCTGATAATAAACGAAGGAAGAAGCCCTTATGCTGCATTTCGTGGACCGCTGCTGCTGCTGAGGACGAAGTTGCAGCTGATGAAGCAGTGTGAACGGGAGCAGCGGAAACATCATGGCGGCGTCTGAGCGAAGACAGAAGGCAGAAGCAGAGAAAGGAAGGACACAAACGGACCTTTAAAGACGTGGCTCAGAAACGAGCAACAGCCTCAGTACACGAATCATATGATTGCTAACATCATAACAGACGCACAAGAAAACAGTGAAGGGACGAGCAAGAAGAGTGGTGAGAGTACTGCGCTGTACTGGGTTTGGCTTGGGACCTTCACTTATTTGTTTATTGGTCATGAAAGCATTTATCCCATTTCAGGATCCCCAGTTCCGGCGTTCAGTACATTATATATATATATATATATATATATATATATATATATATATATATATATATATATATATATATATATATATATATATATATATTAAAGGGGCAAAAAGCAAAGTAAGAGAGGGCAAGGAGAGGAAAGCGTCGTCTGCAGATGCGAATAAGCAGAATGTCAATTTAGAAAGAAATTGCTAAAACTTTTGCCAGTACATGATAGAGGTTCGTTTCAGAGATATAATTGAAGTCCTTCCAAAATATATATGTAATGCAATGCAAAATATGAAGCATATGAGGCAAAACTGCCTAAAAGATCAGGAACTGAAGCCACCTCCTCCACATTCATGATCTAGAGCAGCGTTTCTCAACCTGTGCTCAGGTGCGCCCCAAGGAAGAGGAAAATTATATTCTAATGTTTAGAATATCTGTTATTATTATTATCTATTTTTTTTTGCAGACACCGAGTATGTGTTTCTACGTCTGAGTCAAGTCTTCGATATTTGACATTTTAAATCAGTCATTACTGGCCTCTCTCTCTCTCTCTCTCTCTCTAGAGAGAGAGAGAGAGAGAGAGAGAGCGAGAGATAGAGAGAGAGAGAAAGAGGAGGTAAGGTAATTTCCTTGATCTTTCCCTTTCATTTCCTTGGGGGCTTAAATCCGTCATTACTGGCCTCTTCTCTCTATGAATTTCTATCCTGCTAATCATCTTAGTAGTTGCTTAGCCGAAAATGACAACCGTCAGTTGTTTTTTTTTTTTTTCTGAAGGCTACTGGACACATTTTTCTTTCACGAACAAGTTTATGCTTTGCAAAATTCATTGCTAAATGAAAACTTATATTATTAATTATTTCATCCTTAATCTCAGTATCGGAAAAATATTAAAAAATAATAATTTTATTGCCGATATATGAATTTCCATAAATGTGTTAAGGACCAGTCCTTTTCCAGTACTTTCTGACTGGTTCTACAAAATCTTGTCTCATTCGTGGTTGAAATGGAACTGACAATCTTAATCTTTTATTACTTTTGGTAGATTTTTTTATATTTTCTTTTTCATGAGTCTCTCTCTTTCTCTCTGATACCTGAATATTCAATTGTAGAATTGTTGTGATGAAGAGTAGTATATTCTTCTGTTAACATAATTTCTTAAGTTCCTGCATTTTCCATCGATTCTCAGCCTGTCACTCTTTATCTCTGATTTCCTCTCATAAAAGCAGAGCAGGAATAATACTAAATGTCCCCTGAGGCCAGATACCAGAATAAACTAAGCCTAATCTAGTACAGTAATCTAGATTTGTGGATCCAGGTTAATGACTTCACCATATGGTCAGTGGAGTGGCTGAAAGGACATAGCTAATACCCAATTTTCCTTGAGGTCGGTTGGCTATAGAATTAACCAGTGCAGCAATACAGGTTAGTGACTTATAGTCCAGGTTACTGACTTCACCATATGGTGGCTGACATGTCAAAGCGGTTTTATGATTCGTGACGATGACCTCCGTGTCCTGTTTAAAAGCAAGGGCATCTGCGATTCTGGTCAGCCAGTCAGTAGATACCTAACTACTGCTACATTACTCTTCAAAGGTCTCGTTCAAGATACTCAGTGAATCATAATTCGTGGACTTTTTTATGCAACAGAAAACCAGGTGGGTGGACTACCCATAAAATGGACAGATTTTTAAGCAAGAAACGTACCAGTGAGGAACTTAATTCTAATAATGAAACCATTTCGAGTGAAGTGAAGTGTCCAGCTAAGAAAATTAAGATTAGACCTAATCGGAAATACGACAAAAGTTATTTAAGTTTTGGCTTCACGTGGACTGGAGATGAAAATCAGCCTCTCCCATTGTGTTTGGTTTGTAGTTGCAAAATGTCAAATGAGTCGATGCTTCCTAGTAAATTAAGTAAACATTTTCAAAGATCGCATTGCAGTCTTCAAGGAAAAGACGTAAATTATTTCAAAAGACTACTTGAGCAACAAACAAAGCAAGCGTTTGCTTTCAAAAGTAGAGTAACGTTGTCTGAAAAAGCTCAAATTGCATCTTATGAAGCATCGGAAATGATCGCCGTAAAGATGAAGTCACATGCGGTACTCTTGCTGAATCTATTATTTTGCAGAAAGATGGTGAAGACTATATAGGCTATGTTAGGAGATGATGCAGAGAAACAAATAAGTAAAATTCCACTACCAAATGATACTGTTCAAGGCGTATTCTGGAAATGTCTACCGATATTGAGGAAAATGTTTGTCGTCATAAACTTCAGAATGATACTTTGCGCTACAAGTTGATGAACCAACAGGCATAAGTAACAAAGCACAACTACTGGCTTTTATTCGCTTTATTGATGGGGACAGAATAGTAAATCAGTATCTTTGTTGCAAGGAATTGCTTACCACTACTAAAGGTGAAGATATTTTCCTTATTTTGAATAGTTATTTTGAGAAATGGAATTTCTCCTGGGAGTCGTGTGTTGGAATTTGTACTGATGGAGCTCCTCCATCAGTGGTGGGTTTCATTAAAGGTCTTGCATCATTTGTAAAGCAAAAGAATCCCAAGATAATAACAACTCACTGTTTCTTGCACAGAGAGGTCCTGATGACAAAAACACTGGGTATTAAATTGAAAGTTTTTAATCAAGTTGTCGAAATGGTAAATTTCATCAAGACTAGACCAGTAAAGGCTCGTATATTTGAACAACTTTGTGAAAACATGGATTCACAACACACTCGCTTGCTATTGCACACAGAAGTGAGATGGTTGTCAAGAGGAAAGGTACTCTGTCGTGTGCTTGAACTTCGCGAAGAACTATTGGCATTTTTTAAAAAAGAAAATAAAAGTAAATTTTGTGGGCTTTCGGAATGTGAGTTTTGGACACGAGAATTGGAATATCTGACTGATATGTTTCAACGCTTGAATAATCTGAACATGTCTATACAAAGTGGAAATGAAAATCTTCTCTCATCTACCGACAGAATCAAAGAATTCCAGAAAAAAAAAAATAGTGATTTGGAAAAGGAAAGGAAGTTCACTCTGTTTGGAGAAGATTCCTTTGCTGAGAAAAGGCTATTCGGACGATTTCCTTGCTTTAATAGTGGATCATTTAGCGACTCTGGAAGGTAATCTGAATTATCACTTTCACTCAATAAACACCGAGCAGTACGACTGGATTCGCAACCCTTTCATTGATATTTCTACCGAGGAGGAGGACGTTGGCTTTTCGTTAACAGGAGAGGAAGAGCTGGGAGGGACCTAAAGGCTATCTACTGATCGGGGATTAAAGATCAAGCATAAATAAAGAGGTGCCCATCGATCACTTTTGGATTTCAGTTAAAGAAGAATATCCTTCAATAGCTAACAAGGCATTGGCGGTTTTATTGCAGTTTTCCACGTCTTATCTTTGTGAACAAGGATTTTCTGTACTAACTAACATTAAATGTAAAAGCAGATCAAATATCAAATCTATTGATGAAGGGTTGAGAGTTTGTTTATCACATACAAGGCCTAACATTCACAAAATTGCTCATTCTCATCAAGCACAGGTTTCTCATTAGGATACTTAAATGCAAAATGTAATATATAACAAAATAAATGTTTATTTTAGAATACATATCTATTATTTTCCTGTTACTGCTACTACTACTACAAATTATAATAATGATCATATTTACTATTATTATTATTATTATTATTATTATTATTATTATTATTATTATTATTATTATTATTATTATTATTATTATTATTATTATTATTATTATTATTATACAGACTATGAACCCCAATTGCTATAGACCCGAGAGCACTAGCAGGAAAAGCAGTCCCAAAGGAAATAAGTGAGAAAATAGACAATTAAAAAAAAAAAATTATGCAGCATATAAAAAAACACATTTTAAAATATGCTTGAACGCTATGCACAAAAAAAGCAAAATATCGTCTCAGGAAGAAAGTATTACCATACCAGCAATCTAAACTTTCTGAAACTTCACAATAAATTCAGATTTCATAAGTATTGTATCCATATTAAAATCAAAGGTGCGCCCCAAAGTTTCTGTTAATTCATAGATGCGCCCTGAGGTAAAAAGGTTGAGAAACACTGATCTAGAGAGAGAGAGAGAGAGAGAGAGAGAGAGAGAGAGAGAGAATGGCGAGGTATTACAGATGAGGCGCTGCCTCCACATGCTGTATTCTCAACCCCAGCAGGACCTCCACACAACTGGGGTGGAAGCAGCGGCCGGGGGAGAGACGAACTGACCCCCAGCCTTTTATGGGATCCAGAAATGAAAAGGTGAATCGTCAGACACTAAGTCGTCCTAAATAATTAGTGGAGCTATGACCGAGAAAGCCTAAGAAGCAGCGGAGCAGGCTCTGCAGCAGCAGCAGCAGAAGAAGTCTCAGACATGGTGACATCAAGACGAAAGGAGGAAGGGTCTTGTGGAGGAGTGGAAGGACGGAAAGTTCAATATCAGAAACTGTCAATCTTGCGACAGAAAAGAAAAGAAAAGGAAAGATCGTGTTTGTGGAGTGCCTAAACGATTGTCATTGCAGACGTGAGGTGCCAATGAGCTTATAATATAACTAATAATGTACAAAACAGCATCTCAGGAACACCGACAGAGACAGACCTACGAGTGAGCACAGCAGGGCGCTCCCATCGAGCGAAACCCACAACGAAGGTCAACAAACGGTAAAAGATGAAATGCATTGTAAGGTCACAAATATCAACGTCGAGAATATGCAAATCAAGAGTACCAGCGTCATGTTTTCAGTACATAAACACAGACGCACATCTGAGAGTTCTTGTGTGTGTGCATAAGCAGGCGACACGACCCTGGGGAACCTTGACAAGCCTCGGGGCCGAATAGGGTCAAACCTTCTGACCTGACTATCTCTTATAGATAAACTTCACCAATCAATCATCGACCTGAGTGAGTCCCCAGAGGAAGGAAGGCGCCAGAGAGGTAGTACGAAGGAATAATGTTGGGCAAAAGCGAGACCCGAATTTCTCTCTCAAGATGAGGGGGCCAGGCTTCATGCAAAAAAAAGGACGAAGCTTTGATGTTATGCTCATTTTTATTTAACTTTATTTGTAACCTGTTATTTTATCTCTAATTTCTTATTCCTAATGTTATCGTTTTTTCTTTTCATTTATTTATCTACTTTATTTCTATACTCATTAACTTTCATTTTTAAAAGCATCTGTGAGAGAGAGAGAGAGAGAGAGAGAGAGAGAGAGAGAGAGAGAGAGAGAGAGAGAGAGAGAGAGAGAATATATATTATTACGAATTGTTTCATCCCGTTGGGGTGAGGATCACAGTTACAAGGACCTCCTCATTTCCCTTATGATATGACTGTGTTCACTTCACCAGATTACTGATCAGTTATCTCTCTCTCTCTCTCCTCTCTCTCTCTCTCTCTCTCTCTCTCTCTCTCTCTCTCTCTCTCTCTCTCTCTCTTTTTCGGTCCCAGCTGCGACCCAGTAAAGTAGGCTAACAACCAGTTCAATAATCCACGGATGAGATTACCAAACGCGTGCCAGATTTTGTTCGTAGATCGCCCCGGCCCACTCACTTGCGAGATGCGCCCCCCCCCCCCCCCCCCCCCGTCCCCTTGCACGATGAGGCCAGAGAATGGGGGAGAGGCAAAGTTGATCTCCCACTGCAAGAGAATGAACCTCCCGTCATCTCAGAATAAGAATTGATTACAGAATAGTCTTCACGACTGAGTGGGCAGTGTTGGTCCCTGGCACCAGAAGACGCAAATGTCTGTCTTTCAGAGAGAGAGAGAGAGAGAGAGAGAGAGAGAGAGAGAGAGAGAGAGAGAGAGAGAGAGAAATCTCAAGGTCTAGAAATTTTCTCTTGCGTGCGGCTGCAGGAACCCGCCATGCGGGGCCTAAGGCTAGATAAAAGAGTGAGGAGGAGGAGGAGGATGAGTGCTGATGCTTCTGACTGGGAAAAAGAAGCGATCTCTGAAACTCGCAGCAACAGACCTAGGGAAGCTGTTGCAAGCAGCACGAGAGGTGTAGATCCAGCAGCGAAATAGTCCCAGTGAATAGAAAGAAGAGGGTTCATGAACAGTCCAACCAGACTCTCGGGAGGACAATTGAAGTGGAGCCCGGGACACAGAGCGCCGTCTCTACCTGCTTGTCACGAAGCGCCAATGAAGGGACTTCAGCCACAAGTCTTACAAACTCGATATTGGTATTCACAAGTTTATTTTGTGATATCCTGCAGTCCTATATGTAATAGAGCTCATTGCCCTGCATTCGTCCTGAATAGGAGAGAAGGTTGCGAAGGTGGAGGGTCAAAAAAAGCCACAAAGGCCGAGGTTAGAGATCAGATCGACCGTCGGGAGGGGAAGAAGAAGGGGGCGCCTTTTGCAAAGATCTCGTGCCAGGTATCGATAGCAACCGACTCTCCAAACTTTTTGTCTCATCAATGCCTCGATAAACTGTTCTTTTCATTTTCTGTTTTGCTTTTCATTCTTTTATCTTTCATGAGTGCCTGTCCCTGCTAATGTATGTACTGCTTGAATACTGACTGGCTCATGCATTACGTAAACGTCAAATCATAAAGAGAAAAAAATTTTGGCAGATTAACGGAATGGATTCCCTTATCGACATGAGCGAGGAAGTTCTCCCCAAGGCTCTGCATAAGAGTCTACGTAGCTTTATATGATTATTAAATCGAATAGATGTTAGGAATGAAGCGAAATAGTGGCCGGGTTGCAAAACAACAAAACATAACGACACAGAAGGAATATTTTGGGGAGAAAATCTGACCACCCAGAGAGAGAGAAGACTGGCTTCTTGAAGAACCATTCCTTGCTGCTTCCAGCAAGGAATAACCCGAATTCTAAAGAGGACCTCAGGTATCCTACCCCAGCTGTTCAGAGGACCTCTGAGGCCTCCCAAGTAACGACAGGATTGAAACACCGGACGTATTTCTATACCCGAGGAAAGACAAGCTTCCTGTTGCGGGAGGTTCCTTCGGGAATGACGAAGAGGAAATGCCAGTCACCATCGGCTGTCATGAATGAAATGTAAACAACCCACAAGTGGACTCTACGGGAATGATCCTCAGACTGGCGTTTCCTTTTCGTCATTCCCGAAGGAACCTCCAGCAACAGAAAGCTTGTCTTTCCTCTCTTACAGAAATACGTCCTTTTTTTTTTTTTTTTTTGCTAAACCATCTGCAAAAATGAATAGTAGATGGGGGTGGGGGGTTTGGGAGAGGGGAGAATGATCGTCGAGAGGCTTGGCTGAAAAGTCTCTTGGGTGTCGAATGATTGAGAGTCCCACCAGACAGTCAGGGAGAATGGACGGTGCAAGTTTCAGTCCTTCCTTCAGGAATCGAAGTATTTGTAATATTTCATTATTACCATTCTTCATCTTTCCGCCCTCGGGGCTGGGATGAAAAAATCAGAATAATTTGTGCATAAGCATCGCTCTTCCGTTCATGAGCTGTCTGTGAAGTGTGGCTCTTATTGTTCTGCTACGCCAACCTTTGCATTGTTGCAAAAGGTTGTGCTGGAATTATTACGACTGACTTCCCACGACATTGATGACGTCTGTTTCCGCTCTCTTCTCTTCTCTTCTCTTCTCTTCTCTTCTCTTCTCTTCTCTTCGCTTCTCTTCTCCCATTCCAAGCTTTGAACGTCGATCGATCTTTCTAATCATAAAAACCCATTATTCTCCCCCTCGACATCTCCAACACCTTCATCACTATCATCATTACCACCATCATCATTATCATCATCACTATCACCATAGGCCCTTCATCGCCACAAGAAGCATCTGCAGTCATCCACTGACACCTTCCTCTCTCTCTCTCTCTCTCTCTCTCTCTCTCTCTCTCTCTCTCAGTCAGTCTTCCAGAACACCAACT
>JANJGK010000916.1:100000-135000 GCA_039081455.1 Macrobrachium rosenbergii | reverse complement strand
TTTTATGGTATTAATTCCCCCCAAAACTATTTGTTGTGCTGCTCAGCAATGTTGCCTGATATTCAGATTTGCCTCAAGCACCTACCAATTATTTATCTTTGTTTTTTTCATAGCAAGCTCCAAAACTTTCTCCAAAGATATTGTCAGTGTTAATATAGATAAATAAACAAGAGTGAACATGGAATGAAGTGTGGATGTTGATGATAATCCTGGCAATCCTGTGAGTAATGAATCATGGTGGCGGTATATAATGGTGGGGATGCAGTGTTCCCAAATATTCCCCACAATTAATATTTTGACATAGCTAAGCAACACTACTCAACCCAGAGTACGATAATAAGTATCCCAACAGACTTGTGGATAGTCATTCATGAAGATACAGGTGAATAGTGCATAATATTATTCATGGATGGAAAGACATGAAAAAATGCACAATGAAGAAAAAAAAAAAGTTTTACTCACCAAATCTGGCGAAGATGCACGAGTCCCCAGACAGGCCGAGGTCACCAGCAAGTGTTGGAAGCCACAGGTAGACAGATATTCTTCCATGCTGTGCTTCTCGTTCTTGCTCCGGGTGAGAAGGGCTGATTGATTGATTTGTGGCTATTCAAACTGGCGTCACAACATCCAGGTAGGTGAGAGAGAGAGACATCTGTTGCAGCCAGCAGCCTCAGCCAGCAGCCAGCAGCCTCAGCCTCTTATGAACAAGAGCTTTGGTGAGCCCCCCACGAGAGCAGGCTTCCCTCTAATTCACATTCGAAAACCGATCGAATGAACTGGCGAATGAAAATCCTGTTGTAGATTTTAACTTTCCCGTGGTGACATCAGCAGCTCTGCTGTTGACCCTCGCCCGTTATGGCGCCGCCTTCTTCAGCAACAACACTATCACCGAGAGTGCCCCAGGAGGCTCACAATCATCACCAGAGTCACTGTCATCTGAAAGAGAAACACCATCCGTAAGAACTTCTTGGCCTCAGAAGCCACCGTCACACAAACACATATTTCCCTTTTTTTCTCACTATCGGGGACGCCCCCGCTCCGCCCCGCCCACAAACACGCACCTCCACAGAATCTACGCCGCCCACACTCAACAGTGGGGTAATAGCGTCGTCCTCAGGCAGCAAGAACGAAAGCTCTGATCGGTGGGACCGGAACCGAGCCTCTGATGATAACAGATTCTCCAGCTCGAAGGGAGTTGGTGCAGCAGCAGCCACCTGCGCTCAGGTACACCGACGACGACACTCTCGGCAGCACTACAACACACACACTAAGGGAGTCTACTCTCTCTCTCTCTATACGGCTGTCCCTGAAGTTGGCGGGAAACTCTCTCTCTCTCTCTCTTTCTCTCTCTCACTTGGGTCTTTCCCGTTCTCACTTAATTGTTATAATCAAAAGCGCTTGTTCTGCCGACCTTATATATCATTATTATAACATTTTTCACTCTAATAAACATTGAAAGTAACTACCTTGTTACTTATATATATATATATATATATATATATATATATATATATATATATATATATATATATATATATATATATATATATATATATATACTTTATATTACTGTAGGATATGTTAAGATAATTATTCTTGGCTTGATTGGCTGGAAAGGACAGGGGAAAAATCTTAATATTTAGTGTTCCTCAATTTAGGTCAGTTCATCATACTTCTAAATGTGTTTATGCAAACGATTAAGCACGAGATGAAGTGGCAATGTCATTACAATTTCAGATTTTTAGGCTTCACTACCTAATTGTAAACACACACACACACACCATACAGCCCCCAGATTATCTCCCTTTCCCTCAGACAGAGAGAGAGAGAGGGAGAGAGAGAGAGAGGGAGAGAGACAGAGAGAGAGAGAAAAGAAAGTCAAAAGTAAGGCAAGAGAGAAAAAGGGGCCAGAGAGAGAGAGAGAGAGAGAGAGAGAGAGAGAGAGAGAGACCCACTAATCAACTCCTAACCTAATCCTGGTCAGAATCCAGCGAATTCGGGATTTTTTCTTCAAATCCCAAGTTGATGAGACGACAGCAGCGGGGGGCGGGGGGGGGGGGGCGTGGCAGAGGCTTCGAGCTGTCCAACTCGCAAAGGGCCGAGGAAAGGAAAGTCCAGTTGGAAAGCTTCCTCTTCATTTCTGACACAAGATGCAGAGCTGTACTAATGCCATAAAGCCTGTCTTGAACGTGCACTCGCGCTCGCGTGCGTGCGTAAGTTTCCTACACCTATCACCTAACATCCTTGGATCCTATCCACCGTGAAAATGGTGCAGAGATTGTCACTGTACAAGCGTCCTTTTGTGCTTTTGAGGAACATCACTGAAAAGCCTGATGATATTACTGCAATCACCTCAAACTAACCATTATAAATACTGTCCCGAGCCTGGATTAAGAGCCATACCTTTAAATGATATGAGAAATGAAGGTTGGGTCTCACCAAGAGTCATCGTCCACCACCTGGTAAGCGGGCAATTGACCCGTGATGACGGTTGCTCCTCCGATTGAAGCAGAATGCTGCAAATTCTTGATGATTTTTCAACAGGTACTCAATTAATTGTCACATTATGGAGCTATGGATGGATTAAGTTACATATTGGCCATACTGATTTGTTTCCCAAATTGGGAAGCGACAAATAAACCCTAATTTTTCAAGGATATTTAGACATTGGTGATGACATTTAAGGACCGTTTCATCTCAAGTCTTGCTTTCAGATTTCCATCAACTGAATTTAGTTTTTTACTCTTAGATAATAATCATTTTAAACTGCACCTATCATGATTTTCAATCTTGGAAGTCATAGCACCACGAATCGCTATAGTTGGCTCTTTTCCACATGACCCAAAACAGAAAAGGTCTGTCTGACATTGCTGTGTTTGTTTAAAGAGCCCAAATATACACATCAGGCCTCTTTCTCCTTTAGCACCTTAGCACACAGGATAAAAATTCTGCTGTGGACCCCGAACTGCAAACACGTTCAAGAACCTCAGAATCTTCACAGAAATTTGCTGAGTCAGTTTCTCAAAAAGTATACAACTCCCTTCCAGCTTCAGACTGGACGGCCTACAGGAATCTTTGCAAAAGTTCCAAAATTCTAAATCCCGTGACCACAACACAACAACACCCCTTTCCGTAACATTCTTAAGATTTCCAATGGTCATTCAAACCTGCACCTCCTACAAAATCAAGAATATGTCCCAAGAAACTCCATATTCTTACCAGAGTCCTTACTTTCACTTCGTAAGCTCTTGTTTACAAACACCACACAACCGTTCATCTTCCTTCTTAGACCTACACTGACTGAGCCTCACAAGGTCAGAGAAGGAATTGCTTTGGCCAACCAGAGGCCTCCACCGTACACAATGTTTCTATCGCCTTCTTTCATTGGCTGAAAACTTCCGTTTTCGGCAAAGCGCCTTTGTAAACGGTCTCCCATTGGCTGGTGGAATGAGAATCAATTTTCAGAAGGTATTTCTATGGGGATCATTCTCCTTTGATGTCTAACATATCTATAAATAGTTTATGAACATGAAAGTACATACGTGGAAAACAAAAGGCCGGTTAATAATTGAATAATTGTAGAAAGGGAAAACAGAATAAAAGGAAAAATACTAAAAAAGTCTAAAAGAAAAGGCAATCCCAGCTGTATCCCAAATACTACATGCATACATGTGTATTTAAATTCTATTATACTTCTAGAGGTCTATATATGTCCATGCTCATGTGCATTTCCACGTATTAACACAGTTGTACTCTACTCTAAAATACACACACACACACACACACACTCAAACAATTAGCCCAAGCGATGGTATAAGAGACTTTTCGTATATTACAGGTACGGCAGTTAATTGAAAAATTGAAAATATCCAATAAACACTTGAATATTTGCGTACCCAAATCTCTACATTGACAAAGAGGCAAAGGGATGGGAAGGACCTCTGGACTCGGCCTTACCAACACAGACGTGTTCTTATTGAAGTAACGCGCTGATCGAAACCCTAAATATTTCTTCTTTTAATTCCTTGTTGCCTCATCCGACCACGTGGTAGCCGGCCAGATACTTCAGTCTGAAATCAGGACTTATAGCTCTCTCTCTCTCTCTCTCTCTCTCTCTCTCTCTCTCTCTCTCTCTCTCTTAGGATTGTTATCTGTTGGTAGCTCTGAGGTTCTATGTACGTATTCTGGTCATTAAAGAAGAAACTATTTTTTTTTCGCAAGACAAAATCTAAATTTTCGATCAATATTATATACAAAGGCAATGGGACGAAGTATTTATCTCACGAAACTGATGCTTAGACAGGGCCACGGAACCTGTGCCATTGGCGTCGTCAGTACAGTATACTGACATCTCTACTTTCTCTTTCAAGTCTCACCTCCAGAGGTTCAGGCAGCCGTGGTCTATTTGCTGTCCGGTCTATTACTGGGGTTTTCACATACACCTCTAAATAATCTCCATTGCTTTGAGAAGTTGAGGTTATGGAGACGTACCTTATGCTCAATTCCTCCTGCAGACTGCAAGGAGGGGTCAGCCTGAGTTCACTTACTGTATCTGCAAGCCACAGGGGAAGTGGTTCATGCCCCTGTACTTAACTGAAATCCAAAGTTATGTACAACATCTCATTTTTTTAAGTTAGTTAAGAGGCAGAGTCATAAATTTGATAGGTATAATCCAGCTTGCTTAAACATAGATATATAAAGCCTAAGTATAGTTTTCCTGTCAGCACCCCAGTTAAAATGTGATGCCACCTTCAATATATTCACTGCCTGCTTAATCCTGCTGCACAGATCATTTAGATGCTTCTGAAGCAGTAGATCTGCTGCCGTAGATAGCAAAGTCATCTGCAAATGATGACTGACCCTTGGACCCCAGCTGATAGATAGGTGGGTGATTGCCATTACAAATAGAGTAAGACTTAGCAAGCTACCTTGTGGGACACCTTGTCAACAGGAAGAGTAGAATGATGATCCTATGCCAACTTTTTGACAGGATCTGACAAAAAATCCTTTTTGAAATAATGCCTGTTGCCTCAAATGTGCAGCTGTGGAATATCCTGGAGCCACCTAATTCCTGCTTTCTGTTGACATCTCCTGAATTCAGGTGCAAGTCGAATTTCCTTTGCCCTCGTCAGTGTTTCTGCATCACCTGTATCTTTGCGGACTGATTTCCCTTTGGAGCCCTCTTGGATTCATAGCCTGTTGATTCCGTCTGCTGAAGGTTTGGTTATGAAATAAACTAAAATGAGCCTCTGATGTTGCAGCAACGAAATCAACACGAGTTTTCATTTCACCTAAACTTTATTCACAACAAATCAAAAGTGACACTACGCACAAGCTACTGTCAACAGATATCTTACAAATACCACACTTACCCAATTTCTTGCCAGACTAAGCCAGTCCTGGATTATTCACACTTTAATTTGTACACAGTGTCAGTAATCCATTTCTATTAGCCTTGTGATAAGATGACAAATTCAGTCACTAACAATATCCATAGAGAGCTTTCTATAATAGTTTTACTATTTGTATCCAAAATTCACTTCCAGTTGGGACTAGGTGTGTGTGTGTATTCTTCTGGCCTACAACCAACTGACCCAAAACGAATGCTATCAACAGCCTTATATAGCTCCTGATCACCTGGAGCTTTCTAAAAGTCTTCCTACAAGTTTCCAGAAGGGTCTAGCCCTTGCTGGCACATTCTGCACACTACCCCCTGTTTTAGTACATCCTACTGAATACCCCAAATTCATGTCATCAGCACCCACTTAACAAAACAAAACAAAGCAGGACGCATGCATTTAGTTCTTGAATGTAACTCAAGTGGATCCCTCAGACCATAGTTCAAACACACCCAGTAGCAGTCCTCTGCAAATATTCTTTGATGGTCAGTTTGCATCTCTTCATATTTTACACCAATGCAGTGCTCCTTAAGAATGTGGAACATGGATTATGAAGTCATCAGACGTGGAAAAGCAAAATAGGGGAAGAACAGTGAAAGGCAGCGAAATAAATTTTTTAAAATAAAGTTAACAGACACCCAATTGTACACATGTTGGGTGTACAATTGGGTGTACAACCCGATGTATGTCATTTTTTTGTGCAACACCCTTCAGTTACATCACACACAAGTTACTGAAAAAAAGGGTTTACATAATGCATACAATGAACCCAATAAATTCCTTATTACAATATATTAACTAGACAATTTCAAATGAACTAAATATTATATCCTTAAATTCACAGTTCCTGGGATAATATTGTGGGTTCTGAGTGGAAGAATAGTTCTTTCCACAGTTTGGCTTTAGACTGTCCTACAGAATAAAAAATAAGTATTTTCAAGATACTGCAAACAGTTGGAGGAAATGCTGATACGAAAAAATGAATAATGATACAAAAAATAGGAATGTATTGGATCTCTTGCTACAAAGTTCCCAGAAGACAACTAAATAAAGTCAGGATGAAGTTCTCAAACTTCTTGGAGCATTTGTATGCAAAATGTTCGTCAACGCATTGGATGTGCAAGAGGCCGGAGTGGAAGGTTTTCCTGTGCCTTTCCTAACCCCAGAAAAAGGTTATCGATCTTTAGCCAAACAGTAATTAGAACTCGTGTATATGACCCTGAATGAAGTGCATAAACTATATTTAAAAATATTAGAAGAAACAAAAATATCACAAAAACAGAATATATGAGGACTACTGCAGTCACAAAGATTCAATCCCATGTCAGCAGACCATGGTAGACGAGTAAATGGCTGTACAGAGTAACTCATGTGTTTTGCGTCAATATACTGTTATTATTTTCACCCTACTCAAATTACCAATGATTATGACTGTGTTTAGACGTTCTGTGATGAAATGGGCTGCGTTCAGCAAGCAACTCAAAGCAAACCAGCAACTGGTTTCCTCAGTTTTATACATAAATCTTAATATTGAAGAATATTCCAGGACCAAAAGATGAACATCTGTACTTGAAAAAATGGTTTCAGAAACTCTGAACAACGCACAAAAAGCTGCCATCTTTTCACTCGCTACCCTCATCTTGTTTTGCTGTTTTCAGGTGTGAAAATGAAGCACTTGGCGCTTGACATAACTTATTGAAATGTTTCTTTTCTTTTCTTTTCTTTTATTTCTAGGTACAGGCAGCACAACGTTTCTATTTTCTCTATTTATTTTCTTTTCTTATTTTGCTCAGTTTGGGGTGTCAAGCTCACATGGTAAAGAAGTGCACAATATTTCCAGGTTTCGAAGACGCAGAATAGAGTAACTGTTGTAAAATGTTATGCAGTAATTCTAATACTGTATTCATAAAATTCTTACACCAGCTGCAGACCCACCCATATGCAAAAGCTAAGACAATGCTGGCTGAGAATTTTTCCAATCAAAACAATTGGGCAATTTGCATAGTTTGTTTTACTTGGCGATCTGCTGAAATTTTTAAGTCTGCTGGTATGGTAAGTTCAGTTAAGCTTAATATGTGCTAAAAGGAATGAACGTGGAAAAACATAAAACAAAAAATTTTCAGAATGAATGAAATGAAGACCTACAATAATTATTAACCTGCTGTTTCAGCCAAAGTCACAGCACTTCAGTGCATAAGACGACCGAATGAATGTGTGGAGCAGGACGACCAAAACAAAGTTGAGACAGTGTTGCTAACTCCAGTGATCTAGAAACCGCCAATACCTTAATTTTTTTTCTCAACTCATATAACATTAAGTTTGAACAACTAAGGTCACTGACGCCGATATCATTTGTTAAGAATGACAAAATTTATATGAAACTTTTGGACGTAATGACTAGATAAAAAATTGAAATATCTAGTTTTCGCAGAAGACCTGCTCTTGATACAAATCTCAAAATGCCACTGGCATCAAAAGCAACTTCTTCCCCTAAGAGGACTCTGGCCAGAATGCAAAGGCCATTCTCGTCTCAGACCTCAGGGAGAGGGCTTCGGCCAAAAGCTAAATATCGGGACTGGAATGTTTTAGTGTGAAAATCTTTTGACTTTTTGCTTTCATAAACAAAACGTAAAGCTACAGAATGCAAGTGGATGTCCACTGCACATAAAATGTATGCCAGGCTACCCTGAACCCCAACAGCAGTTCAAGTTCAGATTTTTCCACTGGTTACCAAGAGCCTCCAAGCAGACATGAGGTGCACAGAATTCCTAAGCAAAACACAAGCAGAAATGAAGCAAGCTCAGTGAAAATGGGTTCGACTGACATTTCTACATCACCAGAATAAAGGTGGAAATTCTAACAAGAAATGTAAACATTTCCTATGAAACAAAACTCTGGTGCAAATGCAGATGAGGTGAAAGATAGACAAAAGAATGCATATTGAAGATTTTATTTTAATATTTGGAATAAAGGTAATGCATATTTAGTATATTGACCACCAACGGGGATCAGAAAAAAGGATATTTACTCTGCAAATATCCCGTCAGATTATGGGAGTCAACATTAGGGCCTAGAAGGCCTCCAATAATTTTGCCTGCCAGTTTATGTCTCTGGCGTGCTACAGCGCATTCCCAGAGGCTAACTATTAACATGTTCAACAGTGAGAGGAGACTCACATTACAGTAGTATAATCCGGATCACCTCAAGCACTACAGTACTTCAATCTGTAATAAAATTAGTTTTTGGAACTTCTTCAGAAGTTCAAGCAAAGATGCAATGCATTACTACCCTAATACTATTCTCCTTCCATTTTAATACATTTTCATCTATTTGTCTACCTATTTTTTTCTTTTTCACTAAGTGAGATCTCTGCTACCTGTACTTCCCTTTGCCTCCTCTTACTTCATCCTAATGAACACCTTAATATTCTTTGGAAGCTTGAATTTCAAGTCAGTGCCCCTTTGGTGAGCTTGTTCCATATGAATAGGTTTCTTCTTCCGAATAATATTCATATTAATATAATATAAAAATACTCATTGTAGCATGAGTCTTAAAATGGAGAAGCAAATCCAGATATGTATATGTACATATATTTAAAGACAAACCAGTACAGAGGAGAGCTTTTGGGAACTTGTTCCGTTTCTCTTTCTGAAAAGGGGAACCGAACAAGTTCCAGAAAGCTCTCTTTTGTACTGATTTATCTTTAAATATATACGTACAACTGTGGATTTGCTTCTCCATTAATAATTAATAGTGAACATCACTAGGCAGACCAACGAAAGCAATTTTGTTACATATGCTAATTTCAACCAAGTAAGCAGTCCACTGTAAATGGAAAAACCTCCACTGATCACTCAACGCCCCAGAGATCAGTCTTTAAATGGGCTCATATCCTGAAAATATCTCTTATGCACCTTCAGCCTGAAATCCCTTCCATGGATAGGTATTCTAATGGAGCTTTATTCCAAATGATCATGGCACTATCTCATTGGTTTCCACCTTTTTTTCATTTCCATTTTGTAGCTGACAATTTTACTGTAGACAACTGAGATAGTTACACTCTGAGTTTTTACAGCATTGCGTTCACAAAACTACTGCAGGTTTTGCAACATACCCGCTTGTCCTCCCTCCAGCAACAATGAGCTTATTCCCAACATCTCAGCAGTCTTTTTAATTTTGCAAACTAAAGCAAAAGACATTTCTGTCTCACCATCCACTGTTCTAAGAAACTTAGGAATACATTCAAAGCAGATTTGATCTTACTTCGGGGCTGATTCTTATCCTTTAAGACGCCGTGTAAAAAGGAACTTGTTAACATCAAGGAACAAACTTGTCTAGAGGGGTTCAGTTTCAAAAATAAATATTCTAGAATACTGGCAAAAATCATACAGGAACAACACAGGAACAGACCGCAGTACACTGCTATCTAAGCCTGAGAAGGTGAGGGTATGTTATCCAAAGAGCCATGCATCAGAGAGAAATGAGTTATGGAAGCAGTAGGCGATCACATCACAAGGGGTAGGAATTCACCAGGGCACACGGGGAACCTGGACCAGATACCAATTCAACTTGCACAAGCAAATTTTTTCTTTCTTCAAAACAGATTCATATTCTTGCTTGCTGCCTGACATCACTTAGCAACGTGGGAGGCTTCAGAGTTTCAGAAATAATAATAATGGTAAAAATCATATGGGAACTATAACCCAAATATACAGACTGCACTACACTGCTATGTAGGCCTGAGATGGGTCGATTATGAGATTTAAAGAGCAGTGCATCAGGAAGACAGCAATGGAACCAGCAGGCAAACAGAAGCAGTCAGTAAGGCCACAAATTGACCAGAGCAAGAATGAAAGCCTGGATCCTCAAACGAAACTTCAAAAGTGCTCAATGCACAAAGTGTATGGGGGATTCATGGCTCATATTACAAGAAAGTCAACATATAAAAATGACAAACAAAACATATGAACCCATTTTTGGTATGCTTGTTATTAGGCAAAGTATTTGAACCTCACCCAGGTGCTGAAATATCCTAGATTCATAGCCTGAACTTTCAATCACCAATGACACATAATGATATCACTAACACTTACCCATCTTGGAATGTCATTACTTTCAAAAAAGACTGCTTAAATCCTTATCCTTGAAGTGAAACTAGTTGAGACTAATTCTATGGCCCAGCATAACCATCACTCCACTCCCAAACTTTTCTGCTAGTCTAATTCCTTTGTGTTTCATTCATAACTTTGAAACAAAAAACCCTCATAAATTGTTGGGCGTCACCAACCTCATTAAAAAGGTTTGATAAAAAATTTGTCTTGAGTTTCAGTTACATCTTGAAGCTTGTCAATTTTCATATAAATTCAGCTGTTGAAATTAGCATAGTAGAAAAAGTGACTTTCTATTCATCCTAGGATGGGACGTCCACAGGTCTACCTGTTAGGCATTCAGCAGTCACTACCTTGCGTGTGGAGGACCAAGGACCTATATCCAGTTTCTATGACACTGTGTGACATGCAATGACCTGTCCTTTGCCTCTGCTGCTCATGAGCAACCTTTAATTTTGGACAAACCAGGGGAAATTGACAAAGACTGATAACTCTTTGGGTTTGTGTACTCATGATAATCAATGCTACCTACATTGTAAATGACTGCATTTCTTCAAGATAGTTCAAGTGAACCCTTCCCTAGCTCATTGCTTAAAAGAATTCAATGACTAATAACATTATTTCAGTAGAAATGCAACATAAAACTATTGCCTACAGCAAAATTCAGCTTGCATTTGATTTACAAAGCCTTGGTCTGATACCTTTGCTCTGGAACCATTTGGTTATTCAGCACAAAATGAGGCTGGACTGACATCATTAGGCCTGAACGATTTGCAACACGATGACCATAAATGTCACCACAGCTCCAATAATTGACATTATTCATACCACACTAAATTTTTTCAACAAAATGTAAATTCCTTTAATTATATGACCACAAATAGTGTCGTTTACCAACATTTTTATTCATCAGGATATCTAGTCCATTTCCTACTAATAACAGCGACCGAGCTACAAACTTTGACTACAATCTGTATGACAACTAAACAAGTCCTTTTCATTTTTTTTTTGTTTTTTTTGTCAAATGGAGCTTATTCTGTTCAAGCATTTAAAATTGCTAAGGAGGACAGAAACACCTTAAATTGAAATAAAATATCTTGGTGGCCAGTTTGTAAAGCTCAAATTTCCATGACACACAGAGCAAGTGAAAATTGGTTCTAGAGAATGGTGGGGCCACCACCTGAATCCAAGGGGCACTGAATTATTTAGTCACGTTTCTACCATCCCAGTAAATCACATAAGAATGCGTAATTCCCAATTAAGTCAGCACATTACAATGACAGATCTGTGTTTATCTAAAAAAAGTTGCTTTAAGGATTGCGGTTCAGATATGTCCAAAAAATCAACGTCTTCACTAAAGCAGATATCAATCACAAAACTCACAATTTTGCTTATGCTGACATTCAGACCTTTGCAACTCTGTAGCAACCTTGTTCTTTAAAGACTTAAGAACATCCTGTGCCACGGATAAGGAGAATCCTTCCAACAGCTTTTAATACAGTAGCACCCCAATTCTATAGATACTTTCGTGACAAAGACCCTACATCACAGTCTGTGCTTCAATATTTTCTAGATATTTCACAGCTAACAGGTATTCCACATAGTTCCTAAATTAAACAGAGCTGTGCTTTACATTGAAATATAATTTAGATTTCTTTAAAAATGTAAATCTAAAATGTTAGCCAAGCAAAAAATAATGTTATCACACATGGTTAGTACAGATTAGTACAGAAATCCGCAAAGCTGAGATGTTATTTTAGCTTGTCAACTGCAAACGGCATTGTGGTTCTCTTACAGTTCGACCCAGCACCTGGAAGAAGAAGAGAGATCAGGTCAAATTTGTAAACAGTTGGTTCTCTATAGGTGTAGGAAGGTGACAACTGGGAAAAAGGTCGATACAGCTTTGTGACAGACACCAAGCAACACCTAAAGCAATGCAAATTAACCCTTACAGGCCGGGCTACATACAGACACCACCCTACTTACAAATGAGTTACGTTCCGGACGACCGTTTGTATGTTGCATTGTTTGGAACTTGGTTACTGTACTCTTCAAGCTTATTTAAGTACAGTACGACATAAAGTCAATACAGTATTGTACGTTTTTTCATCCTAGCACGCAACACAATGTACATACAGTACTGTATGTACAGAATAGGTGTACAAAACAAAATTTGAACCTACAGGTGGTAAAGGGGAGTGCTCTAAACACAATTTAAATTTTCAATCCCATTTGTTTGTATCTTTGAATGTTTGTAAACTCAATGTTCGTAAGTAGGGTAGTGTCTGCATACATGAACAATACCCCTAGACCGAGAAAAATTTAAAAGTCAATTACAAAAAAATAATTACAGGAAAAAGGATGATATGCAAATACATATTATGGTATAAGCAAAAAAAATTAAAAAAAGTTTTCTGTACCCTTCACGGGATGTTGAAAGTACCCTGGCCCTTTTTTGGTGACACTCATAAAAATATGCTAATTTACACT
This sequence comes from Macrobrachium rosenbergii, assembly GCA_039081455.1. Taxonomy (NCBI): domain Eukaryota; kingdom Metazoa; phylum Arthropoda; class Malacostraca; order Decapoda; family Palaemonidae; genus Macrobrachium; species Macrobrachium rosenbergii. Next base: position 122,003 of record JANJGK010000916.1, on the reverse strand, counting down.
AATTTGAGTAAGTTATACATGTTCTGTCATACACAAAACAAAATACAAGTTTCTTCATCAACAGTCTGAGTCATGTACTATAGGCCAATCACAGTGGACAAACTGATTTGTTTCCGACTTCTCTCTTTCTGTAAATCCTCAGCTGAAATCCCTCCTGAACAGGCAACAGAATACAAACCCAAGAGGCCTCCCAAAGGGAAACCAGCCTGCACAGACAGACAACTTACAAGAAAAACTGATAAATAAATAAATATGAAGGAATGGAAGATTAAAGCTTATATACTGTACCAGAAGGACTTCTAAACTTGGCTTTGAACGTGTGCTACAGGAACAGTAAGAGTTGTGTCCAGGTGGGAAGGAAAAGGACAGAATGTCTTGAAATTAAAACAGGTTTGAGAAGGGATGCCTTCTATCTCCAATACTGTTCAATCTAATTCTAGAGGAAATAATAATGCTGAGCATCGAGGGTGGGGTCATCTTGAGAGGTACAAGTGCCAAAGTTCTTGCATCTGCAGATGATGTTGATTTCTTAGGTACAGATGTACAAAATATAGAACATTTGTATATACCATTCAAAGAAACTGCTGCCAGAGTGGGACTAGAGATCAGTGGAAGCAAAACCAAAACGAGATTGTCAAGGAACAACCACCAATAACAGCAACAACAAAATATGGTAGATATCGAGAACGTGAGGGATTGTAAATATTTAGGAAGTATGTTAACGTCCAGAAATGAGATGGAGAGAGAGAGAGGTTCTGGCTAGAATTACAGCAGGGAATAGATGCTGTTTCAGTCTACAACATCTTTTAAAGAGAAGAAACATTACAAAGTCTACCAAATTAAGAATTTACAACACTTTTATCAGGCCAGTAGTACTATGTGGTTGTGAGACCGGGACTCTGACTAAACGTCAAGAACAGAGACTACTGGTTTTTTTTTAAACATTTTGCATAGAATAACAAGTCCCATTTACGATATAAATGAAGGTGTTTGGAGACGACACAATGAAGAAATAAGGGATTTAGCCACACAACTGCTAATATCTGACTATAAGATAGCAGAGGATACGTTGGGCAGAACAAGTGGTTAGAATGGAAGAGGCAGAATGCCTCAAGTGGTGATGGAAGGACCAACAGAAGGGAGAAGACCAGTGGGGAGACCGAGGGTGAGATGGAAAGAGAATGTGTTCAGCGATCAAAGAGAATTGGGAGTGGAGGAGGAGGAGGAGGAGGAGGAGGAGGAGGAGGAGGAGGAGGAGGAGGAGGAGGAGGAGGAGGAGGAGGAGGAGGAGGAGTAGGATCCTGAGAATCTCTGAAGAGATGCAGCACTCAGCAGGGGAACGTGGAGACGTCTGGTGCAAGGGCCATGGGTCACCAAGAGGCCCAAGTAGCCACCAGAGTGAGTGAGTGGAAAATGAAAGCCAAAACACCTGCAGGACTCAGGAGACGTCACCAGAAAGCAAGAATGAATTTGCTCCTCTCTTAAACATCAGGAAATCACAAGACTCCACAACTACACCAGGCAACTATTCCTCATTTAGTTGTAGCAAAAATAAAACTCACAGCAACCTAGGTAGTACTAAACATGGTACTAGCAAACAACACACTGTTTGCAACAGCAGCCTGCCTCCTGTTGCCAACAAAAATAGTTAAATCAGGTAGAGAAGAGTGCACAGGACTTTTGTCCTTCTACATTTATGCAACAAGCATAACAAACTCACTTTATCTAAGCAAAACTCAATATTAAGAGTTGGCAAAGCAAGTTGAATGATGACACAACTCTATCCAAGAGTTCGAGGTGAGAGAGCACCCAAAGACCACACTGGAGAACAGTACTCCAAACAAGGAAGAAGAAACAGAGGAAGCAGTATTACAAACATGGTTCTCAAAAGTCTTCTTATCAAAAGTTACCCGTAAATAATCTTTAAAGTCTTTCACATATAAAACCATCACACTTGAATGTAAATTTGAATGCAAAGGAAAACGTGTTCTAGATCCACTAACTAACATACTTTGAGATTTAGAAGGGTTAAGCTTCATGCGCAAAAAAATCTCTATTCAAGGATTCTGCAACCACAGACCGAAGGCGGTGAAGGGACAACAGCCACAAGGGCAGCATCATGATCGTATACAATCAGTTTGTTCTCCACACCTTGCCACGTCTCACTAGTATATATCATAAATAGCAAAGGTCCAAGAACACTACCTTGAGGAACACTTTAAATGACATTACTAAAACTACTACACTATTACACAGACCTTTAGGTTTTCTGCCAGTCAAAAATTCATTGTATCTCTCAATAAGATCCATCAATTGTCTATAATCTTGCTTTTTAGATAAGTGCTTCATGATTCACACAGTCAAAACCTGCACTCAAATCCAAATGGATCATGCATGCATATGTATCTCATCAAGATCACTCTGCAAGATGGTAGGTACTGACAAAGAGTGCATCACAAGTACCAAGGCCTTTACGAAACCAAAACTGCAATGCAGGTAACAGGTTATTATCTTTGACAAGCCTATTAAGATACTTAAATAGCAGCTTCTCAAAAACCTTAGATAAAAAAGGGGGTAAGTGAAGTCAGCCTATATTCAGAGGGGCATGTGGATGGACTTAGTCCCTTAGGTAATGTAGCAATGTTTCCCTGCCTCCTGACAAAAGGAAAACTTGTCAGTCCAACTGACTTTTGGAAACTAGTAGCATTTGAAAAAAAAGATTTGCTACAGATGCCTACTATCACCTTAAATTTTACTTGCCATACACAAAACAAAGAATACAAATTTCTTCATCAAAGATATTAATCATATATGTGCCTAACACCGTGGGCTGGAATGGAATATAAATTTAGGCCAAAAGCCAAGCAATTGCTGGGACCTATGAGGCCATTCAACACTGAAAGGGAATTGATCATAAAAATTTCAGAGGTGTAATAGGAGGAAAACTTCAGTTGCACTATGAAACAATTGTTAGAAGGTGGAAAGTAAGATGGAAAGAGAATATGAAAGGAGGGATTCTGCAAAAAACTTGACACCTACAGTGCATCATGGACTAAAACATTTCTGTATTTGACTTCGGCAACCATGTCAACTCCTCCCTCCTCTCCCATGTCGACTGTGTTATCTCTTGTTATGCCTTTTCTACAGCAACACACAAGGCAGTCAGTCCCCCTGTCACCAAACACCAATCCTGTGGAGAAGGAAAAACCTTGCAGTGAATTCTGGATACCATTATGAGCCATTCAACAAAAGTGAGATCTTAGTTTTCAAAAGTTAATGAATTTTATGATAAAATCTAGACCAGAATAAGTTCTACCCTTAAAATTGCATCTCACAGCCTAATTTTTGTGATAAACTACCAGTACCATCAAACATTGCAGAATAGAACTGCATAGCACTAAATAGCATACATGACTATTAGTAAATCAATTCTACTGAATACCTTAAAAACATGTAACTATACAATACCATTGTTGCAATAAGCATCCTTAGACACTTTCCAGAAATTTCCCAGTAAACTACCGACTCCTCTGCTCAACGTTTCTAGTACAACCATTTCCCTCCCCTAGCACCTTGCTTACACACACACACACACACACACACACACACACACACAAGCAGCTAGCTACTGTATATAACTGGCATATAAAATTATTTTTTTTATAAAAATAAACTGATCACCTCAATTGCATAAGCCCAGTATCACTATTCCTTTGAGTTCATTTCCCCTACACAATGTTTTAAAACAAATTTGACAAAACTGAATCCACTTCACAGGATCTACTACGACATTTTGATCTCTAACTACTGTTATGAACCACATCTCGGTTCATCAGGTTCTATCATGAATTACAAAGAAATGGACTGGAAAGGCTGGCAGAAGCCGAGAGAGACAACCAGGGGAAAAGGGGAACAACAAAACTAGCAAAATAACCTTGATACTAATTTATTAACATTAAGATATGTACATATTTACAAAGGAGTCAAGTCTGGCGTAAATCAATAAATATACGACGTCAAACAACCAAAGAGTCATTCAAATAACAAAGATGTAGCAAAACTTTAAAATGAAACATTATCACAACAGCAAAAAGTAACAAATACCGTATAAAGGAAAACATTTAAGCTACATCAAACAATAATAAACAATACAGACAGCATAATGATTAAAAGTCACATCAATTAGCATAAATGATGGTATAACCAACAATACAAATGACAGATCAATAAAGCAGCACAAATAATAAAAATGATCATAAATACCAATTACTCAATACATAAAACATCTGTAATGATAATTAACAATCCTCCTACAATGCAGACCATCTCCCCAGAGATGTCAAGACCACTAACAAGTGTCACAGAGGATGACCATCAAACTACTGCCGTGAAGTCGTCAAAACAGCCCCATGACGGCAAACAGGAACATCTCCACGAAACACAGAAGTTCACGCAGAGTTGATGCGACAGCCAAATTGCTGTCCCAGAGAAATGCCTCCTCTCCACTGATGACCTGGGTTAGTCATCAACTCATCCTCGAAATCGAAGTCGAACTCCACATCCTTGAAACTGTAGGGGCCAACAGGTAACAACTACCTGTCCATGCTGCTATGCTGTCTGGACCCTGACTCGATGATTACCCAGACTTGACTGTCGCTACTAAAGCGAAGACAACAGACGTAAACTATGTATGCAAAAATTAAGCACCACCGGGAAAAGGAGTGCATCCTCAACAAGGGAACAATCGTTCCACGGACAAAATAGGCACTAAGCCCCACACTACTAATGTACTTACTCCTCTGGGCCTCCCCCTCTAAAGGATATATCCTCAAGTATTCCATTCTAATATTCGCCACAAAATAGCCAGCCTTTCCTAAGTTTTCTCTAAATTCATTTTGGTCTCCATTGAAGAATATACTTCCCCCTTGTAACTGTCTGTACTGAATAACAAAACGACCAATAACACACCAAAAATGAATCTTGGATCATCACTCAAAATTAACGAGCCTACCTTACCAATTCAGTCCCAAAGAACCACACACATTTTTTAAGCATTCTTTTCAATAAACCATTCTGAGTAGAAACTAGACAATACAGACAATTTACACATACCTTCAATTTTAGACAAAGCTTCACAATCTCCTGCAACTGCATATTACTACTCTGTTCTTACTTGGCTGGGAGGTGGGGTGTCTAAAATCTTCAAGGTCTGTGGTCCAAAATCTTCCCAGGTCCACAGTCCAACATCTTCCAAGGTACAAGGTCCAAAATTCTCAAGATCAGTGGTCGAAAATCTTCAAGGTCCGTGGACCAAATTCTTCAAGGTCCATGGTTGGAAATCTTCAAGGTCCAACTAGAGTCTGAAAACAATAGCCCTCATTAGCCACATAAGATACTTCTTAGTGGTAACCATTCGAAATTGACAGCACAGAAGAACTAACTAATCGTGACAGAAATTACCAACACAGAAATGACCATATAATATACCTGTGGCACTCTGTAAAGAAGTCTGTCACAAGGGTCACTTTCATGAAGACTTGTGGTGTGACCCTGGGCATGAAAGCTCTCTGTAACAAATTAGTTAATTCAAGAAGCTTAAGTTCCAGTCTTTTAAACTCCCCTTACTAAATCTAGAAAAAAAACATGGGCTATCACATTCAAGTATTGCCACTAATGTACAAAGGAATAAGGAAATACATCTCAGATGACCTCAAACTACAACTTCCTCACCACTGAAGGTGTTAAAACAATGTATGCGTAAGTAAGAATGCCTTCACCTCATATCCTAATCTAAGTTTCAGAACATAGAATTGATCAGTTAATTTATTTATAGGATTGTGCGCTCTCTCTCTTTCTTTCTCTCTCTCTCTCTCTCTCTCTCTCTCTCTCTCTCTCTCTCTCTCTCTCTCTCTCTCTCTCTCTCTCTCTCTCTCTCTCTCTATATATATATATATATATATATATATATATATATATATATATATATATATATATATATATATATATACATAAGCAGCTAATCCATGTAACTGTCTTATATAATTTCATCTTGCAATCAAGTGACCTCCTTGATTGCACATTCCCCAAAATGAACAACATACACAACAGACTCCAACTGATCTTGAACATTTCCTAGATATCTCACAGCTAACAGCAATTCCACAGGCCCTAACCTGAACCAACCTGTACTTTGAAGTCAGCATTTAAAACATTCGTTTAAAAATGTCCCACATCCCAAATGGTGAGGCACAGCTGCAAGCACTAACAACCTAACAGGAGGAACCAGTCAAACCAGACAAACCTGACACATACCTTCAATGCTGACATCTTGTTGCTTCAGTTTCCCCCCCCCCCCCCCTGCCCTTCAAGTGTCCCTTTGGACTTGGCCCAGGGGAAGGTGGGAGGACGTCCAAAATATTTGAAGGTCAAAAACATCTCTGAAAAGATGAACCCATGTTAGCTTTCAAGAAATTTCTCAGTGAAAGGCAGAGGTCATTATTCAAACTTTTAGTGCACACAAATTTTTAGTCCACCAGAAACCAAGTATGCAGTAGTACGTAAATTCTTTATAATATTCATACACACAAAACTCACAAGGAAATCCTTTTTTTTTTTTAAGGTAAAGTGAGAGCAAGGGCCATTTTCACACTAAAATACATATAAATAAAAGGACAAAAGCTTCCCTCAAAATGTTGTGGACAACTGCAGGCAATCTGTTTCGAGAGCCACACAAACCCACTTCAAGAACATTTGAACAGGCTGGATGATCCTGGGATACCTGAAGGAAACCAATGCTGAAAGACCTCTACAAAACCAAAGCCTTTTCAACAGTAGAGCAAACCATGGATGCTCACCTCACGCACAAGAAATCAAATGCTTTCAACACTAACGGGAGGAATGCTTGCAGCAAGCAGGGATCCTTCAAGCCCACAGCCCATTACTAATAGACTGAATTTGTCTCCGAGCCAAACCAAAGGCAGATCTCATTACAGGAGCATCTCACTTAACAGATCCTTTGGGGTCCGGCTTGCTGATAAGCAACAAAGTCCCTATATCACAGCCTTTGCTTATTTTCTAGACTCTTACAGCTAACAGCAATTCTGCAGAATTACTCAGCTACACTAACCTCTACTTCATACTGCAGCATTTAAAGAGATTCATCTAATAACGTATCGCATCTAAGATGGTAGCACATCAAAAAATAATGATAAGAGTAGCTGGAAAGCATAAAAATCCGCAAACTGAAGGTGTTACCACCAAGGAGGACTCCTCCTTTTCGAATTTGCACGGTATAGTCTGCAGGCAGCGTGAATCTCATGGAGTTTTCCCAAGCGCGAAAAAGACACAGACTGCCAACACCTGAAATGATTCATGAAATCTTTACAGCAGGAATAGGACCATGATTTCACCTTCAAAATTATCATAAGTAAGTTTATGGTAACAAAAAAAAAAAGGTTATAATATATTAACTCAACAACCACCGCAGAGGGCAGGCAGCAGTTCCGTAAGGTTTCTCAGTCACAACCTTAATTAAGCTTGAACTTTATAAACATCACATTTCCTTAATTAAAAGCACTCCGAAACAGCACTCGTCTCAAGCACTGGCAGGGGATGCCTCATATGTAACACTCAAACATCACTCACATGTGCCTAGATATGCACTTGAGTACATCAGTTGTACGGTGGTTCCATTCACTTTTCCCAATATTCAGACCAAGCACCTCCAAGTGTTGAGATAGAATACATGATAACCCCAACCACGGTACTGCACTGTTAAACCATTTAGACCAGAAACTAAGATCATTATCATTTCTCGTTCTCTCTGAGTCTCCCTCTCTCATTTTGTACCAATATCTGAGAAGGCGAACATCCATAAATTAAATTGTGATAAACACAATAACCCGTATCAGTAGCTATGGAGCACAATGGCGCGCGTCTGTAGTGTTTCATCCCATGTCACGTGACAGCAGCCTACTGCTTACTTACCGTGCGAGCCTCGGACGGTCTGGAGGATGCGTTCACTTCCGCACAACTACAGTCTTTAAGTTAATAAGCCCTGCGCGTACACATATAACTGAGGTGCTCATTAGATCTTAATTGCTGATGGAAACTATCATGACGGTACAAAACGGCACCTTCTGGCTGTTGAAAATCTACAGATAAATGCACAGACACTCTTACGTGCAGACTAATGTGCTTGTTTTGCTCTTATTCATTATGCATGCAGTAGTTTTTTCTTAATCGATATTCCTAAATGCAGCGTTGGAATAATTCGCCACAGTATTCAACAGCTTGCGAGGCTCCCCCAAGATCTGTCATGGGGTACAACACACCTAATTAGATCAGGTATAAAAATCAATACCATGGAGACATATGCGGCTTCATCTACAAAGCATTTGGGCGATTCAGGTTATCTCCTCCCCTTCCTTCCACCAACTGTTGCTATAGCCTTGAAAAGACATTGCTCCACTCAGGAAGCCATTAAAATGAAAATCAAAATAAGAAAAAAGAAAAACGGTCGAAAGCGGTTTGGCAAAAGCGAGTTGGCAAGTGCTAGGCCGAGTGACGTCGTCCGGAAACGTTGACACGATTCGAAATCTTTCTTATCTGGTTTTAAGTTGTGTGATATTGTCATGCTCTCTGCTCTTTGTATTTTACAAATGCTTCCGTACCCTACAAGCTGGCATTTGGTCGTATATATAATGCTTCGCTCAACAATACTATGCACAGTAGGTCATTGGAATCCCTTTTTTTTTTAATTGTTCTTTCGAGCCATTTCTTCATGACTTATCTACGCTTTACCGAACACTCGACTCCTATTTGCAGTTTGCAATGTTTTCTCGCTACATTCGCCAATGGGGTAACCCTCAATTTATATAACAGGACGCCAGCGACTTTCGGATCTTGGCTGCGGGGACGATGAAGAGGCGTCAGTCAGCCGGAGGAAGGCTGACGAATATTCCCACCCCGAGAAGGCGACCATGGACAATGATGCTCAAATAACCGGTTCCTCGAAAGGCATTCAGTCAATCAATCAATCAATCAATCAACCAATCAGTCAGCGACTGACGTAATAAATACAGAGGAGGATTCAAGTCACGACGTACTGGAGCATTCAATAAGACAGCCATCAACATAACTATATCAGGTACACATTCTGGAAGTACAAACCCCAAAACTGCTAAAAGCAAAACAGCCAGAATTTTAACAGCAACTGACGGGGAAAAGATGACAGCAAGAACAGCGCATTCATTACAGCCAGACAGACTACTTGCAGCAGAAGAGTCACAGCGCTAAGGAAACAATGTTTCGAGACATATCAGTTACTCGTCTTCAAACAACGGCCGCCTGAGAGAGAGAGATACAGCATAATTTGTACCGAACGGTGATGAATCAGCCTGTATACATCAAATCTCTCTCTCTCTCTCTCTCTCTCTCTCTCTCTCTCTCTCTCTCTCTCTCTCTCTCTCTCTCTCTCATTGAACAGACAAAACGTTAAACTACAACAATTCATTCTAAAAAATGAAACTAAAAAAATGAAACCCGAAACAAAACGTGGCTATATTTAGGGCAGAAGGTTTGGAGGCCGGAAATGTCACATCCCAGACACTTTGAGGGGTAGTGGGGGATTCTGGGAGGGGGATTAGGGGAGGGGAGAGGGAGGAGGGTGGATGAGCACGTGTCCCGGGCCACCAAGACCAGCAAATAATAAACCTTGGAGGAATAATAGACCCTCCCCCCAACCCCACAATCCTCCACACAACCCTCCCCCAACCTCCTCACCAGAGCTTCAGTATTAGTCTAAGAAAACGTTCAAGAGTACCCGAATGCAATCCTCTTAAGAGAAATTAAATTATAAGTTTCACTGCAAATCTGAGAGTTGTGAAGAAGAAGAAGAAGAAAAAGAAGAAGAAGAAGAAGAAGAAGAAGAAGAAGAAGACCTCCTCGAACTGCAGCTCGCGAGTGAGGGAATGAAGCGGACAACCGTCCGGCTTCTCAGATGATCAGAAAGCATCAAGAAGCGCAGGAAGGAACGTGAGAGAGAAATGAGGATTCAAGGCAGAAAGAAGAAATTGAGTGACGAGTCCGTTGACTTTCTGAGGCTGCTTGTGGAAAGCAAACCTACCATAACAATGCGGGAATTGAATACGAGTCTCCGAGAAATATTGACCCATGAACCCCAGGTATCAGACGCTGCAGTGTCCAGAGCTTTGGAAGGCGCAATAATAATCATCCACACGCGAATCATGTGAAAAGATAAAGGAGAATAGGAACTCGCATTGCATTCAAGACGCAAGAGCAGCTTCTTCTTGTGCCCCGAAATGCACGCAAGGAATTTGCAGATGGATCGAACACACGTAGATGAAATGGGACTCAGCCTGCACAGCAAAAGAACACACGTGTGGCAGAGCACCAGTCAGTCAGTGGGACACAAAGCTTATCGCAATGAAGTCAGCTGAGAGGAAACGTGTATATATACAAATTATCTCCATCAACTTGAAGACACAAAAGGCGAGATGATATTGAAGCAGAAGAACAAATCCCTGAAACAGCAAACATAAAAATACGTGAAAATTAAATGACGAGAATGAACACCAAAGGAGATGGATTCTTCGGGGAGGCTGGAGGGGAGGAGGGAGGGAGGGAGGGAGAGGGGAGTGGTCTACTTCTATTACCAAAACCCGAGAAGAAAGTCAGACAGAATCAGACGTTCAGGAACGACGCAGATGATCGAAACAGAGACACGAACCGCATTTTATTCACTGGATGTTCAACGAAGCAGTTGCTGTAGATTTTGACGCAGAAAGTGAGGAAGTCACAGAACTCCCTCATGATAATTTGCCCCCCACCTCTCTCTCTCTCTCTCTTTCTCTCTCGGACGTTGTGGAGAGAGAAAGAGGTGCACTGTTCATCAGGAGATCAATAATGACTCACTTCTTATTAAGACTACTCGCTGCAAACTATGATTATCAGTTAGAAAATTATCTATAATATAATGAATAACAACTCATAAAAGTCACGGAACCTGAATGCTTTTGATATACAATGATTCAAAGATAGAATCTTTTCGCCTAATGCTCACTCAATCCGGAATAGACAAAAGTCTCTCTGTGAAGGTGAAAAATTATATTTTATCGTTTTTTTTTATATTCATCTCATTCATTCTCGTGTTTTTATCTTATCAAATTATTCGTCTGCTCTCTCTATCTCTCTTTCTCTCTCGTCTGCTGGGAATTTTCAAAAGAGGACTTTTGTCTTTCTATTTCTATTAATCAAATTTAAGAATGGAAAATATAGTACTCTGTGCTAGTAGTATAGTCAATATCCCCATATTTATTTGAATATTAAATCACTTCTAAGGCTTTTTGCCCTCACTGTTCTGGGAACTCGAACAAAGCAGACGAATTACTAAGAAGATAAAGACGAGAATTTAATTCATACAAACACACACACACACATATATATATACACATACACACTATTTAAATGAGAAGTGATTCATGCGATGTGGGGGTATGGCGAAGAAGGGGTGCCACAGTAATGATTACATTAGTTAGGGTACCTTCACTAAAAAAAGACTGAGAACCACTGATACAGAGAGAGAGTGAGAGAGAGAGAGAGAGATAAGGACTTCCTCCCGAGAGACCAGAAGGGAAATCAGCCTCTACAACCGGAGGCCAGAGGGAGGAGGAGGAGGAGAATGCCTCCTCCTCCTCCTCCCCCTCCGCCTCCTCCTCCTCGCCCAGTAGTCACAGCAGCAAGCACCGATGAGTTCATCTCTGGGCCTTCAAGGTCCCGGTTTCGTGACGAATTTTGATATGGAAATAGTTGTCTTATTACAAAAACAACGTTCATTTGTTAATAATGGAGATGATGACATTGTTAATTGAACTGAAAGAACCTTAAAGTAGAGATTTACCTGTTATTACATTACGCAGTTTTCTTGGAATAAAGAAAAGGGTCTGGAAATAGGCGTCACATTATTATTATTATTATTATTATTATTATTATTATTTATAATATATGAAAAATAAGGTTCATAAGCATTATTTCGGAGATTATCTTCAAATAATCACGAATATTGCAGCAACAATATTTTTTGTTGAAATCGAATTCCTTTGAGTGAACAAAGTAATGTTAACAAATAACGAAACATTACTTTTTGTTAAATAATTGATGATATACATTCAAGTAATTAAGTAACTTACCTATAATTGATGAAGCAGGGTTCCAATAAGGCCTGCAGCCTCTGCACAGATGAGCTCCCACATCGCGAGCGGATGTTCACTTCACAACATCTTGAAATCAACTGATCCCTTCTGAAAATGAAAAATCCAATCAAGAGCTAAGGTAAATTCACTCACTGGCAACTTCGATTTCCAATAAGCTTTATTTTTACATTGTTTTTGTTCTCCATACTCAGACAAAGGATGAAGTAAACGCCATTTGATTCATTAATAAGCTCTCTGGCTTTTTAAAGGTTCCATAGTTATTTTTAACTCCTTAAATCTTGTATAAAACTAATGATTAAATATCGCCGTGCAACATCGTCAAAGACGCAGGAAATGTATCGTCATGGTCAGATGGACCACTCCTGCCTTCCTACCTTTTTTCCTTCCATCCTGTACGCAATGTCTCTCCTCCTCCTCCTCAACTCCTCCACCTCCACCTCATTAATATTCATCAGTAATAAATTTCAATGTCAGTTACAGACACAGTCATTAACATCAATAAGAAAAGGACTTTGAAATGACCTCAAAGCGATAGCAGAATAGTCCAGCTCTTAGTCTGTTGACGAATAGTTTAGCTATATAGTCGTGGAACACCGAGAGAGAGAGAGAGAGAGAGAGAGAGAGAGAGAGAGAGAGATTTATCAATGTTATCAGTGACAAGTGAATTAAGACCAACGACTGACGCGTTCAGTTTCAAAGTCCCAAATATTTTCGTCTTTTGAAAATCGAGGGTTTTCCTTTAGGATAAATAGGCCTATTGTCTCCTCCACTCTAGACATGAATATATTTATATAAATAAACAGAATTCACTTATTTTTCAGGAAGGTACTTGATCAGTATTCTGAGAGTTAACCTCTCTCTCTCTCTCTCTCTCTCTCTCTCTCTCTCTCTCTCTCAGACGCCATTCGATGAGGCGTTACTGACACTGCAAATCATTCTTATCAATACTGACGGTTACGTCTAGACCCTATTGAGAAAACCTTGACAATTTCCTTCATAAATCTTCAATATTAATGATGTATAAGTTAAATTAGCACTGTTGTATTTTCTGTTAATAATTAGTGGACGTTGTTTGTGTGATTAGGACAATAATCGATGTATTAAACTTAAAAAGAGCATAAGGACTGCATGAGTCTAGAGATGGCTCTTCAGAGGAAGTGATGAAGGGACTGAGGAGCATCACATTCTCGACCTTGTGTCTTCAGGAATAAGGGCGAGTTTCGGGTTGAGGGAGGATATCGTTATCTCTCTCTCTCTCTCTCTCTCTCTCTCTCTCTCTCTCTCTCTCTCTCTCTCTCTGCGGTTTATACACAGTTTTGATCTTTATATCTTCATAATGTAACCTTCAAGCGCAAGTGGTTCTGAATTCACATTGCTCTCGATACTTATTTTTTGTTATTAATTCGCCTTCTTCTGGAGCAGGGGTTCTATATAATCCTGCAGCATTATTTTGTCAATTTCAAAATCTTCTTTGAAGGACATTTTTTTTTTGTATTTAGCTCCAGTGAACAGTTGGCCAGAGATGATATACTTTTCAAGTCAAAGCCACACATGCATACATGCATACATAAATACATATATACATATACTGTATACATACATGTATACAGTCTCTCCATCTCTATAGTCGACATAAAATTCCACACACACACAGACACACACACATAATATATATATATATATATATATATATATATATATATATATATATATATATATATATATATATATATATATATATAATATATATATATATATATATATATATATATATATATATATATATATATATATATATATATATATATATATATATATATATGAGTTTGTGTGTGTATACATTCCCATAACAAGAACGGTTTAGACAATCATTACAATAATTATTATTGTAATAAAAAAAATAATAATAATAATAACTATTAATATTATTATCATCATTATTATTAGTGACTGCTCTCTGGCGTCGCATGAAGACCCAGCGAGACCCCTTCAGTACCTTGTGACACACACCCACCACTTCACACCAGCCAAGTGACATGGAAGACCTGACCATCAAAAAACGTCCACCCAAAAGCAGCAGAAAGCAGCAGAGGCTCTTGGATCGAGGTCTACAGGAGGCGAGATATTATTATCATCACTCGGCCGCTGAAGGGGGACGCCTTAATTGGCTCTTCCCTTCGGCCATTTGGGCTCTCAACCGAAAGCATGAAAAATGCAATATTGGTCACAGATTGCACCAACCACTTTTGCAAAATCCACAGCGTTCAATCCCTTTTTGAAGCATTGTATCAAAAGTCAACATTATGAATTGCCACCTAAATAATGATTAGATTCCACTGGGTTCTTCCAGAGGCTATAAAGTGATGCCTTCCATTCACACCATGAGGTCAGGAGACGTTTAAAGACCTGTATTTTTCATGACCCCTCCACCCACAATCCAAGCCCCCTCAGAGACTGGTCACTCATCTCCTCTTCATCACACCTACAACACAAATGAGGACATGCACGTTGCCATTGCACTGACTCTCTCAGCACAATACAAAGGACACAGGTCATATGCAACGGCAGTATTACATTAGCAACCACCTTCACACTTGCCCTTGTTGGGCACAGAAGGGCACTCACCATCTGCAGAGAGTCACACTGTGATATTCTCTCTTAAATAATAACAACAATCATTTCCTAATATCATTTGTAAGTAAACCACATCAAAATGCTGAACAGTGGCTTCTATTTGCTTGCGTTTAACCCAGTGATTACGTGTCAAAGAGCGTGGTATATTCCACGCCATTTCATATACATCACTCAATGAGTCCCCGTGACTATGTCATCAACAGGAGGGAATTATAAGAAGAAATTCAGGGAGGCAGTTCATGAAAACATGAGCCTAACTTTGTCAGTTCACAGAGGTGTTCTCATGACCTTCTCGGGCAAGGAGGCCACAGGTAAGGTTCACATTATTGTTAGAGCTCCAACGACTTTGGGAAGCCGATATTCAGATTCATTTCAGAGAATAATGACTCAGCGAGAAACTCTTCCTCCTCTGATCGAAAATGGAGCGAGTTTCCTCCCTCGAGAGGCAGGACGACGTCTGCTTGCTCGCGCTGCTCTTCCTCGCAGGAGCAGATTGACTCCGAGGCAAGACTCCTCAGCAGTTCGTGGCTGCAACACATTTGTTGACAAAAGCTCCCTGGGTATTAAAGACAGGAAATCTCACGGCACCTGAACTTTTCTTCTCGTTAAGAACGTTCAAATAAACTGTACAATAAGCGTATGGAGACTGAATATACAATAATGCACTATTAATTACCTCTTCTATAAAACGGAAATGGTTTTGTAAATATATAAAGTAAGTTGGGCTGTATGTATTGAGAGGTACACTGAATCAGTTATTCGTTACAAAGCGGAATTTGACCACATTGCCTGCAGAAGTGCAATTTCAAACAATGGTCATCTTCGTCCACTATGATTCTGAACACTAGAGCAAGTTCTGGTGAACTAACAATGAAGAATGAGGTAGCATAAGTTTTCATTCATTCTGTAGATATTCTACATGTGTGCAACTGCATGCTAAAACTATAAACTATACCGGATATGGTGTAGAGACTACGAATACCGAATGGCCCGAATCTTTTCGCTTCTCGTTGACTGCAGAGGTTGCCAGTGGGACACAGGAGATAAGTGACCCTTTGCGACTCACAAACAATGAATACCGTTAACCAAATCTATCCTTTCTACAAAACAATTACTCTCAAAAGGAGTCATTATATGTTAGGGCACAGGGTAGGGGCCATCTTAGCTAATGATCGCATAAATGATAATTACAACATGAAAAGCTGAAAGCAGTCCCGCAGATCTTCTTCTTCTTCTTCTTCAAGGAAGTATTACGATGCACAGGCGATGTCCCAGTTGGATACAACACACACACACATCAGGTAATGAGCGACAGGTAGGGTAGATAGACACGCAAAAAAGGGAAGAAAGATTTTGCATTTTCATCCATGAGGTGGAGAGAGAAATAGCGAGAGTGGGGGTTGGGGTGATAGGTTGGGGTAGAATGGTGGAGGTGGGGTAGGAGGGGGGAGGACATGGTCAAGCAGGAATAAGCAGACATTTCAGAATAATATTCTGATCAGATTTGAATAACTCAAGTAGACCTTTTGTTCTTGTTCGTGCTCATTTACTGGGAGTAAACAAATATTGCTCATTTCAGTCAGTGCTCTCTCTCTCTCTCTCTCTCTCTCTCTCTCTCTCTCTCTCTCTCTCTCTCTCTCTCTCTCTCTCTCTCCCATCAAGGGCCCAGACTTTTTCCTGCTCCACGCCTGAGCATTCCAATGCAGGTCCAGTCGCCCCCCAACTTTTGCAAATCTGCCAGAGTCTTCAACTTCACTGCAAAACTGTGACATTCAAGCATTAATATGCATAGATATATAACACCTACAGTATCTGTTGAACCGAGAGAAAATCAATTTATAGACGGTAAACAAAAACATGCATAAATATTACTTACATTTGTATGATGGAAAACTACCAGTAATTGACTTTCTCCGCCAATAAAATACAATGTCAAGTTTCTATGTTAATTCTTTCAATAAAAAAAAAAATCTAAAAAAGCTTTACACTCGGTGACCGTGTATGGCAAAAGAAGCCTCCATTCCAAACAGAATCTCCAAATAGATGGAAGGAATGCAAACCCCGTCGCCTCCCTCCCTCCCTCCCTCCCTCATGTGCCTGCCTGGTGGGTCCCACCAATGTGGCAGGTGAGGTGAGGTGAGTCATTTGCATAAATGTGAGTCATAATCGAGCAGCTCAGAAAATCTCATTATTAGGTTAAATGATAGGCAGTTCCTTCCCAGACCTCAGTAACACGGTAACACGGTAGTCTGATGATGAGACGAATGTTTCAAAAAGAGCAAAAATAATGAAACTAAGAAAAACAACAATGAAGGCACTTTGCGGTGCTGCTGTTCGAATGGTCTCTGTCTCATTGTTGTTCTTCAGGCTGCCATACTGGTTTGGGTGCTACGCTCAAGCTTCATAGTCGACGTTTTATCCCAGAATGACTTTGCCGTTAAATGATTGGTCAAAAGTAAATGATCAGCGACATTTGTATAATGTGTTTGCGCCCTGCAAGATGGCGGCAAATGACCTTTCCCTTGATACATGGTTTAGTGTCGTTTATGACAGCTGTTGGGTGTTTACATCTAAAGGAAAATATGAAAAACTCTTCGATTCTACGTCGACGCCATGCTAGGCGACGCATTCCTTTGATCCAGGAATCATTTCATTGGGAATGCAAGAAAATGAACTAAAATAAAAACAACTTCTTCAACCACCAATTGTTATCAAGTCAAAACAATCTCGAGACATGACTTATAGTTAACTGTTAAAAAGAGGTCATGCAAACAGCACTGCAGCAAACCAAGTCAATATGAGAGAGAGAGAGAGAGAGAGAGAGAGAGAGAGAGAGAGAGAGAGAGAGAGAGAGAGAGAGAGAGAGAGAGAAACACTGTTAAAAACTGGCAAGGCACCAAGCGCAAACATGATCCCTGAACCCATATCACTGATCGCCATTTAATTAAGGCAATTCCGAGATTCCTAATTTTCGAAGAATGACGCCGAAGAAAGAGACAAAAGGTTCGAGTCCATCAGAGTGAAAAAAGCAAAGACTAATGAAATGATCCTGGTCTGTTTCAGGAACTGCCTAAAACAACGAGACGGTTCTGTTCCACTTTCACTGGGATAAGTTTGTTCGAAAAGACTGGGAGAAGGGGGGGGGGGAGGGAGGGAGGGAGGGCGGGAGGGGTCCTTACTCCGACTCATCATCATCATCATAGAAAGCAGAGAGAGAGAGAGAGAGAGAAAGCAGGAAGGGAAAGTGTGCAGCAGCAGGGTCGAGAGGAAGCGTCCACCATGTATATCAGAGCTTTCCTTCCTTCGATCACTTTCAGTCGCTGGGAATTTATATTTCCCTCAGCAATGGACGAACGGAGGCATCAACGTCATCTTTATCAGAGGCGAAAACTCTGAAAGTCCTGATTTATTTCTGTATGAAAAGAAGATCTATCTCCCACAATACCAGTAAATATTCTCCAACGCAAAGCCTCTTAATAACGACTAAGAGCAAAAAGCACCTTGATTACCGGCTATAAAAACCTCATGGGGTAAATACAGACGAACTCCATTGTGGAACCAGAGTCAAAAGAAGCAGAGGAGGGGAGGGGAGGTCACTGCATGTTTCCTCTCGTGTTTTTAATCATATCTTGTTCAGACCATTCAGTCAGGTCGCCATGGTCGGTCGGTTTTACAATGTGTGTGTGTGTTTGTGTGTGCTTGCTTGCTAAAGGTAAGGAGCCAAATGACCTGGGTGATTATGAAGCTCCCACTGATCAACAAAGGCCTTCGTTGCAAGTGGGTGGTTCCTGCCTAAATTGCTTTTCGTGTTTTCATCTTCATAGCGAAATACATTATACCACACTGTTATCCGTCCTTTGTTAATCTACAAGGGGATACATAAGGGCAGGTATCAGGGATTTTCCAAATCAGTTTCCTCACAGGAAGAAGCAGAACAAAAAGAGAAGACATTCTGGTGCAGCATTTGAGATGCATTAAAGAAACAAAGCCAATCCTCGAATCTCTTTGGGGAGGAAAAGAGAGAGAGAGAAAGTTTCAAACTGCTGGAGAAGGAAGGTGACTCAGCAAGATACAAGTGACTCTTCGAGTGAAATGTTAATATGGTGAGACAAGTGACCCGGTCGTCATGGACTTTTCGAGGGAAAGGACACGGGGGAGGGAGGCCTGGGGGTGGGGGTGTTGCTAGAAAGATAAAAGACACACTGTGATGCAATTTCCTCCGAGACTTCGCATTGCGTCCACTGTTATATCAACATTGCTCATTTTGCTCTTTATCAAGAACGTACAAAACATTTGGACTCTCCCACTCTGTTTCTCCCCTTCATTGTCCGTATCTCGTAGAATGAAGAGAAAAAAAAAGGCAAGAGAGCAGATTCAGGAACAAATGACACACAATTGTTGCTGGAAAATCTGGTCTAAAGGGAATTCCGCTAAAAAAGTGCTGAACCTCAAGTGACGTGGAAAGGACATTATTCAATTCTCCTTCATTCTAATGTTCTAATGCCAAAACGAGGTGGGTACTGGGCATGACCTGTAGGGTAAACAGTATCCATTCTCTGTAATGGTATATCACATCAAGACCTTGAATTACATTTCGCTCTGATACCGCGGGGGGGAGAGAGAGAGAGAGAGAGAGAGAGAGAGAGAGAGAGAGAGAGAGAGAGAGATAGACTAGATCGTTTGTACAAGAACACAGTCGAACCTTTCTCATTGTATAAGCAAAGAAAGCATCAAGAGGCAAGCAATCTCCAGTCAGGCCAAGTAACAAATATACCTGAAACATTTGCACAGATCAAAACATTTTTATTACTAACCAACATAAGCACGAATATAGTACCCGGTATTAAGAATGAAATCCGCCAGCACTACTAATTTCATTGTATAAAACACACACACACACACACACACAGAGAGAGAGAGAGAGAGAGAGAGAGAGAGAGAGAGAGAGAGAGAGAGAGAGAGAGTCAGGCGCCTCTTTTCTGCTGCAGAAATGAGAAAATGGAGAGCTGGAAGAAACGCAGAAGCAAAATTGTATTAAAATAAAAGCAAAAGAAAATTGGACACAAACATAAAAAGATGTGGCGGCCCGGCACCTAAATATCCTTTTTTCATCATTTATTGGTCTGTAGGAGATTCCTCATATCTCATAGGATAAGAGAACAACAGTAGGGGAGAGGACTCTCAGTTTTGACCAGAGAGAGAGAGAGAGAGAGAGAGAGAGAGAGAGAGAGAGAGAAGAGGTAAGTGTTTATACATTGAGACTAGAAGAATTAATGCAAATATAAAGTAAAACATCAGGTCACTACAGAGAGCGAAGTTCCAGAGCAACCATTTCTCAGCCTGATGCATATATACATACACACATACATACATACATACATACATACACACATACATACATACATACATACATACATACATACATACATACATACATACATACATACAGAGGAGACGCGCATGGCATTCATAACACCTCTTATGCTAATTGTAATTCAGGGTTTCTCTTCCAAGATTCCTAACCCGTTCTTTCCAATCTGGAACACAAGGAACACTGCACTGCGTCAATCCACAACTGAACTTTGAGAGCAGCGTGACAGGTACTACAAGATCATGAAAGAGAGAAAGAATTCAAAATAATTCACTGTCAGTTTGGGTTATGTAACTATGAAATCCTTACCTGGTAAGCTAAACACGTTATGGAAGTATTCCAAAAAATGAAATTTCCTCCTCTCCACTAAAGGAGAGGTCACACACTGGAATCATGACACAAGAGGTGCAGAGACGGGGGGGGGGGGGGGGCGGGGGGGAAGGGGCGCAAAATCACTATGACCTTTGGAGACAGACTGACAACGGTGCCGAAGAAGACTTCATCATAACTTTGCAGTATCGATTTAAGACTGCAACTATGACTTCATATGCTCAGTGATACATTATTATTAATATCGTTATGATTATGACTATTAACATTAATTAACATGCTAAAACATGCACAAACTCCAGAAAGTCCTAATCGTAAATAACTGCTGAAAATCAGAGAGTAAAATTTTTTGCTAAACACCACAAGTGGCTGCTTCAAATGCGAAGAGGGAAGAGGGAAGAGGGAAGAGGGAAGAGGGAAGAGGGAAGAGGGAAGAAGAAGCGGTAATGGAGGAGGCAGGAGAGTCTCCGAAGCCACCAGGAATTCGGAGGACAAAAGGACGCAAATGGCGTCCACCAGTCTCAGCTCTCCGAATGTTTGAAAAATGAGGAAAAATAAGATATTAAAGTATTCCACTTAGTGCTTCAAACATAAATGCTAAAAATGAATAAAATTATATCTGTTTAAACAAATATAATTTTATTCATTTTTAGCACTCATGTCTATTTGTGTAGTTCAAGCGGATATCTGTTAGATATGAAATTACCCAAATAATATTCTTCATATCTTCTGTTTTTTCTTACAACACCTTGAAAGAAAAATATGAACACCAAGTGGGGAAATGCTTTCTGTAAGACAACAGACGTCCAGCTTCCTCAACAGAATTGAGGAAAGCGGGGGAAACCCACAACTTTATTCTCCTTTTCGTGAGGACAAGAATGCTGCATCAAATTCCATTTCAGAAACTTCAGTTCTCTAGTCAGTCTTATTTCCTTCGTCAAACATTCTGATTTTAACTTACATTCAAAATCTCTCCTGTAAACTACCTTCTTTTTATGGACTATTATTGGAAGGCAAAGCTCAATTTCATTGATCAGACTTAAATGATCTGTTTTACTTATTTCAGCTTTCATGACGTCTTTTCTGAAAACGTTCTGTTGACCTCATTCTATTTCCTCTTTCGCCTTTTTGCAAAAACTTTCGCTCATTTCAAAGTCAACTTTATCTAGTTTTTTTTTATTTTTTTATTTCGTGTTGTTGAACATATCATTTTTCCTATACTACTAGTATATAGTCTGCCTTATTTCTTATTAATTGAATTTCAATTCTCAATTGACATTCCCTATGACTGTCACAATCTTTTGAAATCAAAACCATAATAGAGCTAAACTCTCAACATACTACTTTGAAGTGTACAGACAGTCTTCGTCAGGTATGATGATCACAAATAAAGTAAACCACACAGGACTTACAGCAACTTCCTGCAAAGTAGGAT
>JANJGK010000916.1:65000-97500 GCA_039081455.1 Macrobrachium rosenbergii | reverse complement strand
AATGTTGGTTTCACAATGCCTAACAAACACTAAGGCTAAATAGAGTAGTCCTTGCAGATGAATGCCGACGCTGGCTTACCGTGGGCGCACAACAGACGTCCTTACAAAAGACAAAGGGATGCTGCTCCGACGCACGGAGAAACTAATGACGATAGTAAATATATAATAATGATAAAGTGGGCTTGCTCTTCTTCGCCACTGGAGGGCCTCCTCCTCACGGCTCCAGGGGCGCAGTGTAAGGGCAGAGGCGGGAGAATACAGAGCGTGTCTTACGCTCACACATTGGGCCGTTCACGAGAGCGAATGCTGAGGAGCCCTCCTCATCCAAATAATGAAAAACGGGCATAAATAATTATATACGCGGTGAGGCACCAAGTCCAAGCCTCCAGCAACAGGCCCCAACCACTCCAGCTTAGGACCAAGGGCACGAGCACGGTAATGACTCATAAAACGGTGAGATATGATGATTAATATTTAGACTTGAAAAAAGCTAAGCAGGCTGGTGGCCCTTTTCTGTGCAGAACCTTTTACCATCCACAGAATAAGTTCTTCTTCCCTTCCTTGGAAAAGCCACTGTACTCTTCCAGGTGCCATTAAGAATGGCCTTGTTAGGATGAGGCCTTCTCATTTCTAGGTGATGAAAGGCACCAGTTTATAGCAGTGAGGACCCTCATTTCCTGGCGGGGATAAACCTCCCCCTCACTGCAAGAAGGAACTCCATTTTCTGAGCAACAGAAAACTTCGTTTCTGTCGAGGCGGGCCAAAGATGACATTCAAGATGGATGAACACATGCTGCCAGCATGCAATAAAACAAGTGATCAACCAGCCATATTGGAGGGACGCTGTTTTTATCCGTAGAGAGAAGACAGAAACGAATCTCAGGAAACGAAACTCTCCAATGATCAAAGTGTTGCTTATATTCGTCTAATTACTATGAGAATGAATGAATCAGGCTAATTTATGTATATTTTCCAGTAAGAAAAAAGCAAGTAACTAAATGATGCTATAAACGCAGAAATAGTATAAAAAATGCGGCGATGTAGCGAGAGCGCCACTCTGCCTGGAAGGAACTTGCAATCACAGAGGAAACAATACCTACAAAATCTAAATGAATGTCGGGTGGGGGTGGGGGTGGGGGGTCGGGGGTGGGAGGAGGCAGAGACTGGGATTATGGCTGTTAAAAGTAGCCGGAATATGAGAATCACGTCACCAGCACCATATCAGTTGGTTGACGCTGTAACTGACTGTTCTTTGTTCCAGTGAGCAATGAGAGCTTCCTGGCACTACTTCCAGCGTCGAGTTTCGAAGATCACAAAACTCTCCTGATGATGTGATGTGATTTGATGATGATATGCCACATGTCACCAACATAAAGCAACGTATCACCGTCGACAGATGGACCTCTCCTTCATGAAATGTGTCCCTTCCTCCCCCTCCCCCTCCCCCTCCCCCTCCTCCTGCTAGTCCTCAATCTCCATTAATGTTCATCAGTAATAAATGTCAGCGACATTTATTGACACGGTCACTATCAACTGACTGGCTCTGACTTCGTCTTCTGATATAGTCAAAAGACTGTGACACAAGACGGCCTTTATCTTAACACTTTGATGAAGCCATTCCTAGAAACACTTTAGTCTACTTTTCTTTATTCCCGGTTAAATGTACTTAAGATTTGCCTTCATAAGTGCTTATTTTAAGCCGTGGTCAGGGTCGAGGTCTTGCATGCGAATGCAGAGTTTGTCCCTTTTTCTGAGCCATGAACACCACCCTTCAAGAAATACCTCACACAGACCAAACAGTACCCATGGTTATATACTTAGCTCCTCACACTCCCAATCACAGACTTCTATCAAACAGACAAGAGAGTTAAATGAACCAAGTAAGGCATAGAAGGAGCCGTACTCCATGGATAGCTTTTGTACAAATCTTCAGGAGGAGACTAAAAAATCATGAATGAAACTTACCACTTGAGCGTCTGCAAGTTTCTCGCGCTTCCAGAGTCCAAGAATTTACCTTTGAACCAAAACAGGGCTTCCAGAACACTTCCTGCAAGAGCAATATTCAGAATGAGGGCAAACATACAATGCACAGACTCAGAACTACTTCAAGATTGACCAGGACAATAGTAATTATGTCTCATGTCTTACAATTTTGCTTCTACCGCTCTCTTCCTAGAAAATCTTGATACATCATGAGCAGTTATTGTACATTTTCTTGTGCTTATTTTGACTAGAGGTTTTATGAAGTTGAAAAGATTGCTTTTAATTGTTTCTGGAAAGTCTACAAGCATGAAATTCTGTACATGTGTGATTCCAAAGTACCTTTAATCAGTTTTGAAAAGGGTTTAAGTACTAAATTCTGTGCATGTGTGATTACAAATTGCTAAGATTCAAATCTACAGTGCTCTCTGTGAACACCCAAAAAGACAAAGAGATTTGCTTCAATCCATATCACATTTTCTGCTTTCAGCTGATTCAGAAAAATGTATGAAGCAACATAAATTGTGGTTGAGAGATAGTATGTGCTTGCGACCAGAGCAGAAGAGAAGCAATAATCAACGAAAGCACTACATTCGGAAACAGGGCAGAGACCAGCGTGATGGCTTCAAGAACCAAGAAGAAAGCGCATCGCTGAAGACCTCTTCTTCTTTCACATTCCAACTATCCCACAGCCAAGAGTCATTCCAAAAATTCCTGGCCTAGGCTAATCTGTATATTATAACATTTATCATTTCAGTTCTGATTATTATAACTACTATTATTTTTATCATTATTATTCAGAAGATGGACCCTATTCATATGGAACAAGAAGCCCACAAAAAGGTCCATTGAAAGTACAGTAAAGGGGCTGATGGCAGCCTGCAGACAACGTCATTGTATTCCCAATGTCCAGCCACGGAAACAGCAGTGCAGTTTACCTGTAATGTCTTTTTGCTTTGTAAAGCTTCCCAAAATATTGGTTTTTTGAATTAGGCTAATTAGCCAAGACAAGAAATTACTACCAATCCTATCCGATATGTCTGTGGGTTTGTAAATGTTCTCAGGAGTTAGGTTAGGTTTTGTTATGAAATCATGGCCTATATTTCATTTTATTGAATCCAACAGCAATTTAGTGGGGATTCAAATATCTAAAGTTTTATACCGTTCATTAAGTAACCATGACACAATTAGTGACTGTTTTAAGTGTCTGGGAGCACTGTAGGCATTTCTCAATGAGGTTCTTTGGAGCGTCCCTTCCAGGGCCCCTAGCTGCTGCTGCAACCCCTTCCTTCCTTTCATTTTATTGTAGCTCCGTTCATCATACTCTCTCTCTCTCTCTCTCTCTCTCTCTCTCTCTCTCTCTCTCTCTCTCTCTCTCTCTCTCTCTCTCTCTCTCTCATCTTACTTTCCTCAACCCTCTTTCTCCTGACAACTTTTTCATAGTGCTTCCACTGCTCAAGGTTTTTCTCCTCCTCCTGCTACACCTTTCAAACCTTTCTGTTTCTCCTGTTACACCTTTCAGACCTTTCTCTTCCTCCTGTTACGCCTTTCAAACCCTGCTATTCCTCCTAGCACACCTTCCTAACCTGTCTTTTCCTCTAATTACACATTTTTAACCTTTCTATTCCACCTGTTACACCTTTCAAATCTTTCTATTCCACCTGTTACACCTTTCAGACCTTTCTCTTCTTCTTGTCATGCCTCTCAAACCTTTTTATTACTCCCGGTATACTTTTCTAACCTGTGTCTTCCTCCTATTAGCCTACGCATTTCTAACCTTTCTATTCCACCTGTTACACCTTTCTAATCTTCCTCTTCCTCCTGTTCCACTCTTCAAACCTTTCTGTGCCTCTCAGTTTCCACTTCAGCCCTGAATGATGGCCTAAATTTTATGATAAAAAAACAGAAGTCTCGAAAGTCATCAACTGAATTTTACTCACCACAAGATCAACAGAAGAAAAGTCACTATCATCATCACCATTATTTCTCTTTTCCTTTCACCATCATCATCATTAATCTCATTTTCATCACCGTAAATAGTGCATAGATCATACAGACCCGTAGCCTGTAATATAAACAATAATATCACTTATGACAGATCGAATATTTACGAGAAATCGCCATGTAATGGCAACTGACAGAATCAGACTGTTTACATCCTGTCACTTTGGTTAGGCGTAAGAATCAGCCAATCAGAACTCAGCACTAGAGATTACTACATTCTCATTGGCTGAGCGACGTCCCGTAATCTCTCCCCTAGACGGATAGAACACATCCGGTACGGTTGTTTATATACGGTAACTCTAAGCACTCCAAACTATCAGCCAATCAGAACGCAGGTCCATGGGGCGCCACATTCTCATTGGCTGAGCGACGTCCGGTAGCCAGGACACCCAGAACAGACTCGCTCCCGACAAGTGAGGTGATCTGGGACTTGATAAGTTCCTGAGCTAAAATTTTGAGCTTGACACTTTATGAAGTATTCATAATGTATACATGATGCAGTATACATATATACATATGTATAGAATATACTTGTCACTTCATACCAAATAAATAAGGAATTCTGATAATCACAATAACTGCTCGAAATGTCTGTTACAATTACAAATATGTATTTTCTTATCACTTTCCGTTTTTTCCCGTATTTACACTCGAGTTTATATATTTGATTATATACAATTTTATTCATCAGTTATTCCTCTTTATCTCAATATATAATTATAACTTCCATCATGTAAATAAAATATAAAAATTAATATTAAATATGAAAAAGTTGCGCTGTGAACTGAATTGGATAATTAAGCCTTCAATGTAAATTGGCCCTTATTGCATTACTCCATACGGCTGCTTTCGCTCTCTCTCTTACTCTGCTGGGTTGCACCTCTGTGACAGCTACTTTTCAGGCGATTTGATGCGTGATTTATTTGAAGTTTCTCTCTCTCTCTCTCTCTCTCTCTCTCTCTCTCTCTCTCTCTCTCTCTCTCTCTCTCTCTCTCTCTCTCTCTCTCTCTCATGAACAACCCACTGAGGCACCTTGTACAGGATATAGCACACAAATGCACACAGAATTTATGTATATATATATATATATATATATATATATATATATATGTGTGTGTGTGTGTGTGTGTGTGTGTGTGTGTGTGTGTGTGTGTGTGTGTGTGTGTGTGTATATATGTATATATATATGTGTGTATATATATGTATATATATATATATATATATACATATACATAGCTCTGGAGAGGGAGGGAAGTGAGGAGAACAAAGCCCGATGAGAGGCTCCTGCTGCATCCACTACCACCGAAAATAGGATTTCTATTTCGTCTGAATCAATACCCTTTGTATAAGACGACAAGTGTGCCACTTCTAAGCCACAGGGAACCTTCACTAATCCTTCACAGTGAGAGAGGGAAGGAAGGAAGGAAGAAAGAAAGAAAGGAAGGCATCTTTCACAATCTTGAGATTGGAGAAGCACCCAGACCTCCCGAACTCGTATAATTATGTGTGAGTTCCTCATGTGGCTGCCTTTCGAGACTTCAGAACTGAAGCTGCCACTCTCCGTAGACTCTGCTGCTGCCGCCTCCACCTCCGCCTTGATTGACGTCGAAGCAAAGAAGTACAATACTGTCTTATACTTTCCTTCAAGCTGAAGAAATAGAGCCAACACATTTTTCAAAAAGTGATTGACACTATGTAAACTACAAGTCCCAGATGCATGAATACAAAGAACACACAAATAAAACAATAATTTAAAAAAAACAGTCTAAAATATAGCACACATATAATAAAAAAAAAATATGCATTCACAACTACAAACTCAAAACCGATGTTCTATGAAAACCCCTAATCAAGCTCGGAGCTCAATTGAAAGAACGCTCACTTTCTGCAATATACACACTCATTTGTTCTTTGCACTTTGGTTAATCCAACTAGCACAATTTCACTTTGAGTGCTTGGAAAAGTAAAGGTTACGGAAATATGAAAGAATCTGTGTCATTCAGTAAAACTATAAGAATATACATTTTAGTACAACTACAAGGATATACAAACAGCATTTCTCAAATTAAAGCTATGATGTTATAGATGTTTATAAAAATATATATACGTACTGTAACTTTGATACTACATACATCTCACAGATGTTAGTCAGTTAAATAAAACCATTGAAGCTCAACTACCAAAATAAATTCTCTGTGAAGCCAACTTCCCATACTCCAGAATATAAAGCTACAACCTTTTGTTTATGTTACTAAATTCCATATCCTATGTCAACTGAAATAAGATTTCACTACATTCTTATGAATGGAACTTGCAGTCCTGGAGCAGAGCGTCTTTTCATGAATGACTGGGAGGGAAGTTCCAAATGATAAACGACGCATGGTCCACGAACATTTTCTGAGGACTAGTCAGGGACCAAAACTGTGTACTTTATGATAAGAAATTAGTTTTACAATCAACAGTCAGCCTCTTATGTTCTAAGGAACCCAGATCTCAGCAATGAAAATTTAGCAACCTCGCTGTGTGCACAATATTATGGTCAAGTGAAGGTGTTTGCTAATCTTAAACATACGTTGCAATGGTTAGGTACATCAGTGTTCTGTAAATTCAAAAATACATGGAAATACTACTATATGCACGAGGAATCAGCGTCCAATAATACAAAACCATGACTGGAATAGATCCCCTAACTTTGATACTACTAAACATGAAAAATAGGCCTGAGAACATGATCTGCAACAAGAGTACCTCCAGAGATTGAACTCTGAGTGAGTCAAATATGTACAGTCAATGCTACTGTGTTCTTGAAAAATGTGCTGAATTATGATGCTAAGAGTTCTTTTCACAATGTCTGACAGCTGGTATGAATGCTGGTGAAAGTTTGGGTACTCATTTCGGTTAGCAAAGCCTTCAGGATATATATGAACCTTGCTTACTATTATTCTTGAGTCTTTTCTAGACACTATTATCCTTGTACTGACATTTATGATGTTTACACTAAAGTACACAATATACCATAATTAGTTTTTCCTTACATTAATGTTACAGAAACCAGTTTATATTCTGCCTGGATGAATGCAAATATTTCTATATTTGCATTCATATTGGGTAAAAGTGTTCAAAGAGTTGCAGGTGGTCCCATAAAGATCAGTTTCAGTAAACTAAACGATAATCAACACAGTATACAGCAGTGTACAGGCTATCTTATGATAGTATTCAGCACTGAATCGTTCCTAAAGTAAGGCGCTTGGTATGCAGCATCAAAATGCCACGACAAGGTTTAAATACTTATTTGACCAAACTCCACTACCAGCAGAATATACTAGACTACAGCATTTGAATCCTGCTGTCCATGAATCGCAGAGTGACAGGTCTGAGTAAGTCGCTAGTTCTCAGAGATAATTCTTTACTATACAACTTTTCCATCATGTGATGCACCATTATGCTATCAGCCAGCACAAAAATAATAGTAGTAATGACAATTACAAAAACATCAAATATGATAACAATACTATAATGTCCTACTCAAGCTCATCTTACCATAATTCAGTAGCACTGCGGACAGGTTCCCAGAGGGAAATATCACAGTTATTCCATCCTACATGACATATTTCCACCACCTTTTTTTGAGAAGTTTTAATTTTATTTTGAGGTAGCAATGCCTTCCCTTTTGTACTAATATAACCAATGCCAAAATTACTATAAATATCAAAATACAGATGGAATTACGAAGCAACTATGCTAAAATCCAAGCCAGTTTACAAACACAGTGACTGAACTCTTGCAGATAATACACAACAGAGAGAAGCAGCCTCAGTAAAGGCAAATTTCGACTCTACTGATGAAGTGCAGAAGCCCAATGCTGAAGTGATACAAGAAGACAAAGTGAAGACTTGTCGAAAACATCTCTGAAATGACAATCATTTGGTATACAAAATCATTACCTAAAATATACCAGAATACAAAAATGATCCCAGAGGCTTCGCTCCCTCTACAAAATAAGGAAAGAAAGCAACAAACAGGGAAGGTAGGACAGATGAGGACCATGTTGTGGGATAAAGGTGGGTTTAAGAAGGTGGCAGAAAATCTCTGTCCACTGGGGAAGACACTGGAGTGTGAACCAGGTAGTACTGAGATGGCAGCAAGGAAAGTGATATTATCAGCATGGATAAAGTGGAAGGAGCTTCATAGGCTCCTGATAAATAAAAATATCTCAGAATACAATGTGCAAAAACCTATGTACTGTACTATGATGCATGCATGAAGCCTGTACTACTCTACACAGCAGAATCACAGGAAACAATAATTGTGACATCTCTAGGCAGCTTTCATTTGTCATAAATACCAGTACATCTTTGCTCGTCACAATCTGGTCTGAATAAGGGTTAGTTAATTGGTTCCCAACTGTTCTTATGCTCTAGCTGCTGTTCTTCCTCATTCATTGCAGTTGTTTCAGGAACCGAGAGCACTTTGGTCTTTTCTTTTAAATGTTTCTAGGGGTCACTGCAACTGTTATCCATAAAATACACATCTACAGCAGATATTTCCTTACCACAGAAGCCAACTGACACAATGCACAGTGCAATTATTGTTTCCTGGAGTGCCAAGTCGATATGAAACATAACTACATCTAAAAGTGCTTTTACACTACAATGAAAACCTGATTTAAAAGAAAGGAGAAAGGCTCTCCCAATGCTTCTAAATCTGATCAAGTGAAATGTACTTTACACCATTCTGTAACACAAAATCTGTTGCACTTGCTTATACTTACAAAAACAATTTTTTAAAGTCTGTGGCTTAATGAAGAGTAATTCCTAGTCCCGTTGCTAAAGACGTTTGCAGAGAAAATTCAAAATGGGGCTATGCTGTGATCGTCCGGACTGGAGACCATCTTCAAGACTGGTATACCAAGCGCTGCTCCAAATGATTCCAGCTCCCTCTCTGTGACTTTACGATTTGCTAACTTCTTCCACCTTTCAGAAAAAGAAATCCACAATTAACAGACTGCACCTACTTAAAAACTAAACAATGAATTTTCTAATTTTTCATATTTATGCAATTTTTACGGCAACTGTTTCTGGTGAGCAAATCCTAAATAATAATCAAATAGTATATGGAAAAATGTTAATGTATGAAAGCAGTTCTTTTGAATGCCTGGGAAAATAAGGGCATTAGTATACAAGATCATTTTCCGACCTGTATGAACTCATTTGTCAATTTTAAGGCATCTGTTTCAACCTTTGGTGAAGAAGAGGTCAATGAGATACTCTATTAAATATGTTCAATTGGTTTCTTTCTTTCAATCTTCAGCTGGAAACCCTTATGGACAGAGCCAACAGACTATAAACCCAAGAGGCTTCCAAAGGGAAATCAGCTTGCACAGAAAGAGACGAGATTTGGGAAAAGTGATAAATAAGTAAATGTCAGGGAATGGAAAATAAAATCCGTACAGCTCCTTGCTTAAATATTTGGAGATCAGAGGATTGCACAGCTGCACTAGGTAAACTATTCCATATTTTAGTTGTAGCCAGGATAAAACTCCTAACAAACTGAGTAGTATTAAACCTAATTATGCATTTATAACTAAAGATCATTGTATTTTTACAGAAAAGCTACCATCTCACTCAAAAGTTTTAGTGATATCAAAATTTAATTTTTTTATACAAACCGAACTATTTGAATAAACCTATCTGAGTCTGTGTGCTCTACATTCCAAGAGACACCTTCGAATGGAAGAATACACTCTGGCTGGCTGCTGCACATCTGGGAACCCCAGCACCGCAAGATGAGAACATCTACAATGAAGGACTTCTGTGTGACATTTTCTGCTTGTATTTAAATAACTAACTTGATTGTTTTCACAAAAAATTAATGTTTTAACACATAACCCATCAGCTTTCATGAGCCTGATTAGCTACTGAAGAAGGAAGGACTCTTGTGGATGGTGAGTTTTAGGTAGGGAGCTTGGACAGCAAATTGCCGAGTGAAAATGAAGCAGAAAAAAAGAGGTCTCGAAACTAACAATGAGCTCCATAGTTTGACTGGTTAGAAGGCCAGGTTTCTATTCTTCCATTGACAGACTGGGTAAACAATATGATCAACTCATCCCCACAATAAGGTGTTGCAAGAGGTGGTTCACAATCATCAAAGCAGGAATAGTTATAAGAAAGAGGAAGGAGACTTAGGGGGGGCTGTGCACCCTTCAGGAGGAATTAATACCTGGCCTGCACACGCTACAGGAGCAATGGAGATTTATGAGATGAGTCTCTGAGGTAGAACCAATCATTTGTTTTAGAATCTTCCATTCAGTGGGAACTTACAATCACAAATATGCAATATAGTTCACTGTAAATTTGGCTGACTGGTAGGGATTAGTTCCAATCTAGTTCAGTTTATTGGACATTCTAATACCAATTCAGTAACTCTTTTGTAAACTAAGAATATACACCGAAACTTACTAATCTGGACTTGGGATCAATTGTTTTTAATTTTAATTTTTCTATCAAGCCTATTATTATTATTATTATTATTATTATTATTATTATTATTATTATTATTATTATTATTATTATTATTATTATTATTATTATTATTATTATTCAGAATATAAACCCTATTCATAGGGAACAAGCCCACAGGGGCCACAGACTTAAAATTCAAGCTTCCAAAGAATATGATGTTCATTCGAAAGAAGTAACAGAAGGTCAAGGGAAATACAGAAAGAGGTCAGTTATTATATAAGAAGATAAATTCACAAATAAATAAATAAATAAATAAATAAATAAAAATGTTGGTGAATTATTAAAACAAAAGGAGAATTGTATTAGTGTAGTAATACACTGAATCTTCCCTTGAACTTCTAAAGAAGTTCCAATTGCGCGACATTCTCTGGGAGGCTCTTCCGCAGTCCAACGGAGTGAGGAATAAAGGAGGACCTCTGGAACTAAGAAATTCAACAGCGAGGCACATTTGCTAATACTGGTGCTGCTGTTCAGTGAGTCTTGTTGCTCTCGTCAGGGAAAGGGGATCAAGGATCAATTGTGAATGTGGAAGATCTTTGTTAAAATACAACTTATGAAAAACTGACAAAGAGACCACCCATCAATGGTCCAAGTCATAACTGCTACCACCACAAACCAGACATCCACACTGGAGAACAGTATTCTAATAAAGGAAGGACAAATGACCTAAAACAGTCTGCACTGATTATATCACTGTTATTAATATATGTGGCCTTATGAACAATACCTAACTTTTACGCGGAATCTGCTGAAACTTTCATTAAACTTTTCTCAAAATAAGATGTGAGTCAAAAGTTACACCTAGAATAGTTGAAGGTTCAGACTCATCTGTCTGACAGGGTGGATGGGGTGGAAAATCTGTACGGGATCTGCTAATCAATAGTGTTGTTGCTTTACTGGAGTTCATCCTCATACCCCACCGACTACACCATTCACTGATCTGGTCCATGTCACGATTGAGTCTGAGGGCAGCTTCATTTCTCAAAAGTGGAGGCCATACTACACCCACAAGTGTTGCATCATCGGCATACTGAATCTTGTTTTCCAGGCCAACAACCATACCGCTTGCATACACTAAAAATAACAGTGAACCAAGAACATTACCCTGTGGAACTTCAGACACAATAGGTCTTGGTTCACTAAAGATCCCATCAACAACAACTCGTTGCTGCCTACCTGTAAGGATATCTTGAAGTAATCCTAAAACTTATCCACCCACTCCAAGATTTTGAAGCTAGTGATTTACTAAATCTAAAACAGCACTAAAATCTATTTGAATTACTCTGCAGCACACAAAACCCTTATCAAGGTTCTCTTGCAAATAGTACGTCAAGTCTAAAAGAGCACTGCAGGTACCTAACTGCTTCCTATATACATATTGACTATCCTGCTAATAATCCTTTAGATTCTACATACTTATATAGTGGCTTAAAAATAAGTTTTTTCAGCAACTCTGGAGAGCACATGAAGAATAGAGATTGGCCTGTAGTTACTGCAGTCTGCAGATATGCCACTCTTTGGAACAGGCACTGCATTGCTAAGCTTACGCTCATACTCTAAGGTACAGTACTACATCGAGATAAAAATCTATAGAATCTACTGTAGGGTCAATGGCTTAACTGAACACTGAAATATTCAAGTAGAG
This sequence comes from Macrobrachium rosenbergii, assembly GCA_039081455.1. NCBI lineage: Eukaryota > Metazoa > Arthropoda > Malacostraca > Decapoda > Palaemonidae > Macrobrachium > Macrobrachium rosenbergii. The sequence continues at coordinate 85,350 of JANJGK010000916.1, read as the reverse complement.
GAAGTACTGGGCCATGCATGACTGCGTCTAGCCAGAAAGGGAGATGTTATTCAGCCATGCAACATCATGAAGACTCAAATGACCAAGGAATGATTCACATCCAATATTCTGCCTCTACTTACACACATGGAAGCTGTAGACTGTTGAAGGAAGTCCACTGGTTACCTCTGAGAGGGAAGCTAGCTACATGGAGACGTGGTTTCCAGGGACACTTTTTCAGGTTGAGGTAATTCTCCTCAAAGACTCAAAAGTTGGACTGGAGGGATCTTCAACAAACTGGAGCAAGTTGTTGTACCTGATATCATTTGTAGTCATTTTAAAATCAAGTGTAAATTTGAGAAACAAGATATAAGAAGCAAAATGGGTTTATTTTAATTCTTTAATGAGAAACTATATCTCAAGAAAGCAATGAAGCATAAATGACTCATAATGGTGCAAGAAAAATAAAGGAACATTCAATCGATGACACTTGACCCTTGGTGTGCACTCTCTCTCTCTCTCTCTCTCTCTCTCTCTCTCTCTCTCTCTCTCTCTCTCTCTCTCTCTCTCTCTCTCTCTCAGGAAGGTACCAGACGACTGACAGAACCACACAATCTACCAACTCATTAAAACCACGCCAGTACCACAAGCAGTCAATTATACTTCTAAAGGGGGAAGTGATACTGTGTTGGTCCACTGGTGTAGATTACTACTGAAAACTTGGTACAGTGCAGCTCTATTCTTTGTGTCTTCCCACTGAAGCCAGTAATGTGGTCAGGAACATTCAGATTAATGACTATACGAGTTGATGACAGTGCAACCTTGCGGCATAGTGAAGTCTTCCATTCCTCAGTAATGCTTTTGTGTGAGGCCAAACACCCCATGGAGTAGAACAGCCTTTTTACCTCAGTTCAGCAAATATTTCTGTGAATATCAGTTAACAACTGTCACATCATTATGGACACCTAAGGTTTATCAGAGATACTCTTTGGGAGACCAACTCCACTGACATACAGTGCACATTTGAACAGTCATGACACTCAGGAAGTACTGAGGTTAAATGTAGATGCTTACAAGGCTTACAGGGACAGATATTTTCTCATTTCATCTTTAAGTGCATCTCACTAGGCTTTTGTTGAGGCATTCGCCCTCTCTCTCTCTCTCTCTCTCTCTCTCTCTCTCTCTCTCTCTCTCTGAAGGCAAGTATTTTGGGCAAAAATATAGAAAAATTTAAAAAACAGCGCAGCCATAACATGGCTGGATAGAGAACACTTCCATAATACCTCTGGAACAAGAGTCACAATACCTCTGGAACAAGAGGGGGAACACAAGGATCCAAGAGAGGGGATACAAGACAGTTATCTTAATTAAACATCTTTTGAGCAAACGACCAACACAGCCACCAAGTTTACCACTAAATAGAGGGTAGCATCAATATATGCATTATTTGTATGCATATAAACTTCCCTTATGCTCTAGTGTCTAGTAAATTTATAACAGCCTGTAATACTGAAAGCAGTCACTTGCAAAACCAAAGGCTATATTATGTACACTACTGTATATCCTTCAACAGTGAATGATCTCGAGCTTCTTCCCGAAACCCAGAACATTTCCAGCATAAACAGAATGTAACATAACTCTCAACAACTCACAAGACCAAGAACACCTTCAGCAGAGAGGATTAGCAAGCAACAATACACAAATGGAGCCAGAGTTCCCTGACCTCTGAGATCTCCTCAAATCAACACAAGCAATTTACTCCAGAAATCAACAAAGGCAACTCCTGAAAATAAAAAAGCACAAACAAAACTACTGGATTGCATCTTCATACCCAGTTCATTCATTATATCTTCATACCCAGTTCATTCATTATATCTTCATACCCACCTCATTCAAAGCTGCCACGAAGTGGGGACTGAAGGGGGAGCTGGGGATGGGGTTGGTCACATGGGTCTCCAACTACAGTTGTCACAGGAACGTCTTCAGTGCCTCCGGTGTCCTGCTCTTCCTCTCTACAAAGCTCCACATGTTCAGCACACGTTCTGTTAAGAGTCCCTTTCAGCCACAACATCTGAGAAAGATTTTTCCTAAATCAGGTACCCCAGTCATGGCTAACTGTCAAAAGGACTCTACGGGAAAAAATCTTTAAAAAAAGACAAACAGGTCAAAATCAGTTCTCAACACAACAGTATTTCCTAATGACATCTCGACCTAACTCCATCATATTAATACTCTTTTCCCTCCTATTCCAAGTTAACCTTCTCTATTCTCACTCAAAGTGGCCATCATGCTACTTGTGTACTTCTCTTCTCTTACAACTTCAGTGCAGTATCAGCTGGGGTTAAGAAAGTACTCAAGTGTTTGCGAAATCCTCCTCAGACTTCTATCTAAAACCAAACTTTGCTTGTAGGTTGACTGAACATCACCTGGAAGCTTAACAATTGTGGGATTAGTAATCATACGTAAGTCACTTAAATGGAAATACTGCCAAAATCCTGTTGTTGTATGGAATTATTTAAGGAACATTCTGTGAAAGCAGCACCACTTCCTGTAACAGTACACGAACACAACCTCCTCTGGCAATGACCCTGGCACCCTCCCTACATGTTGCTGCATCTAACACCTGCAGTGAAGGAGGACAGGAATTCAGTTTGCTTTCATCTGCTCTTATCATAACAGACCCTTCAAGGAAAAATTCTTTCTACAAGCTGTGAACATTTCCTTTTCCAAAATCGATATAAGGTAAAGGTGAATATTCTCATTCTAAACTGTGTACACAATTCACTTGGATGGCACTTGAAGCTATGAAGTGCAAGAGAATGCAAGTTGAATTTCTAATCAATGTTGCAGTTTATAATCTCTATATTTGAGCCATTCCTGCTTTCACACTCAAATGCACTCGGTTGGTTGGTTTATCATTTAAAGAGGATTCTATAGGAATGAATATAAGAATTTGAAATCTACCTAAAACGTGAACAGGTGAATCAATTGAGGTAATACACAAATAAAAGGGACAATACATACTGTACAGAAAATAGATTTCCCAACTCTCATTCATTTTGAAAGATGATCAGGAGTATGGAGAGTAACCAAAGATCAAGTATGCAACTCTCTATTCCTATATATAAACAAAAAATATTAATGATAATAATAACACAGAATTTGATTGTTTTCATGGTCCTTATACTGTACATACACAAACCCTTTCTTTCCTGGAATGATCAACTTCAAACAAACCATTCATTGGTGTGCAACAGAGGTGTGCCCCAGCTGGAGGTTTCAGGCCAGAAGGGAGGAGAACTCTAGAGCAAGATGGGCCACTCAGTTTTGGGAACATGAAAATTCCAATTAGTCTTTAAAGCACAAAGATTAGACCTCTCATTTCACTCAAGCTGAAGTGCTCTGTTAGAAGAAGGAAAAGCCTCCAAGTTCTCCAGAAATATTCACCTGAAACATAGAAAGGCAATCTACCTAGGCGCATAAAGCAGACTGCTTGGAATTAGTCCACAGAAACAGTGACCTCTGACTTGGTGCCTTTCCCTTCCAAACCGACAAAGGTCCTCCTCTTCTCATACCTCTACAAGACTGCAGTCCTTGGGGAAGGTGGTGTCACTGCAGAAGCCTTCCTCATCCAAGCAGGAGGAATAAGATATAAGGTGGAAAACACAGATCTTACACAATACAGGGGAACCATTATACAATTACTGCAGGTTGGATAACTTTTGCCACTAAACAATTAACCTAAAAAAAATAAATAAATAAACTCCAGATACAAAGAATCTTCTGAATTTTGAAATGAACCACAAAAAAAAAAAAATAAATAAATCCATGAGACAGAAGGAAAAAGAAAATTGTTGCCAACTAACTGAACAAAAGTTTAACTTTGTACAATAAACTGCTTCCTATTTAGGGAAATCCACATAAAGGCAGCATTCTCTGACTGCTCTCCACAACACACCAAAAACGTTGGCCATATTTAAGGGCATCAAGCCACCAGTCAAATGCAGACTGTGGAGCCCTGTAGTCTTCAACTCAAGTTTTGTTAATAAACAAAATAATTGAGGTTCTTCATTGCAAAAGCACAGTGCAAAGAAGCACGACTGAAGCACTCACACCACTAGAGTTATTCTGACTTCATAAAAACTTCACCAACTTCAGGGACCAGTTTTAATATCACATCTAATATCTGGTCATCCTCTGCAGATGGAGGGTTTTTAAAGAGAAAGGAACAGCATTAAGAAGACATTTGCACAGGAAGAAAAGTTCTACAGGTTTATTATAAAGAGGAAAATGAATAAGCAAGCAGCAAAGTCATGTAATACAGCACCACTGACGATCCATCAGTGGATTATAATTTGGAAATAAACCAAGGGTCTATGTCCTTGATTCCTCTAAGATCTCATATTGAAATATCAGGACTATGTAGAGGGTTCACAACATTATTACCACTTGAAAAGAATGACCATTTTATATATGATACTGGACAGGCCTTCAATGAACTACATATTTACCTAGTCCCATTTGATCTATTGGTTCCCATCAACACAGTTTCCAAAATCATGAGTTGACCAGATCAGCCAATCTTCTCACAAGATGCCCAATCCTCATCAATCCTCTATGCCTTACCTGGGAGGTACCTGATACTTCCAAACTATTGGTAGTCCTACATTCAAAGCCCAATGTCCAGTTAAAGATATAAGATATCCATCCTACACGCCTTTTGAGCAAGGGACTGACACTGCCCCCAAAGGATACCATTAAACAGAAGGATGTCTGAGACAAAAGCACTATTCATATACATCCCACAGCTAGGAACTGTCCCTAATGCTCTGGTGTCTTGTAACTGACGAACAATACTCATAGTATTCCTTCCACACTGCAACCAATCTAGCAACCCAAGATCTATGCAGCACCGTACCTCTTTCAAGCGTAAACATTCCTCTTTTCCTGGAACACAACAACATTTCCAGCATAAAAAGCAAGTAACAGAACTCTAAATACAATATGAAACCAAAAACACCCCAAAGCAGGTGGCCAGTTCTGTTGTTGGTGTTCCCAAAGAGGAGAAGGAAGACCAAGCAGCAAAGATCCACAACTCTTCCAGGATCATCACAGAAAGACCCTGGACTGACCTCATGTCTCCCTCTCCTCAAAGATCCCTTCTCACAGAGGGAGCATTAGCAAGCAACCCTACACAAATAATATCAAAGATCAGCCACCTCGGAAATCTCTCTAAATGGACACCTGGCTGAAGGTCTTATTCCTTAGTAGATAATTAAACTCAGAAGATATAAAACATCATCCCAAGCATTAAAAGCCCAAGGATACAAAATCAAGATTCTGTACAATATAACAAGATCTGCATCAACATTACACAATGCCTATAAGAGCTGTATACAAGTTTACACTGTCAAGCTGTTGAACACATGTTATATGTGCATTCATACACACCTTGACAGACTGACTTACATCATCACCATATTCATGCATAGCCATTATAATAACAAGCTAAACCATTTAACTCACAAGAACTAAATTTAAAGCCATTCCTAGACATTTCTTGAAAAACACTAACCCCAGTGATGAAAATGCATGCATGAACAAATGCTGGAGGTCCACTTTACCACCCTCACAGATGAGGTAGGCTTTCTGAAATGCCTTCAAAAGAACTAAAAGACGAAACAGAACACTACACTCCATGAATCAGCTCTGAGAAACGTCAATAACTGGCAGTGCCTGTGATGGAAGTGTCTTCTTCTACCCATTTTTCATAATTTAAAACAAATACTAATTACTGCAAGTGTAAACCCACACTCAGGCATATACTTACTTTGTGTGTCAGCTCCTCAGACTTCCTCAAGATTTCTCAGGATTTGGATGATGAGTGTGTTGGTCCCGTGGTGCTTCCTCTCTTCACACACATCAAAGAAGTCCATTTGATTGCAGCGGTTGCTCTTTTCTTCACTATAAAAGCAAATCTGTTCAACACACATTCTGCTGAGGGTTTCTTCAAGCCACAGTATCTGAAAAGATCATTTTCCATATCAGGTACCTCAGTCATGGTTAACTATCAAAAGCAATCTACTTAATTCTGCTATCTTGGAATTGTCAGTAACATGAAGACAGCTCCCACTAACAAGCAGAGAACTGCTTCATCTTATTATTATTATTATTATTATTATTATTATTATTATTATTATTATTATTATTATTATTATTATTATTATTATTATTATTATTATTATTATTCAGAAGATGAAACCTATTCATATGGAACAAGCCCAAAAGGGCCATTGACTTGAAATTCAAGCTTCACATAGCATTAATATTCCTTCCACTCCTGTTCCTCACAAACCATCTCTATTCTCACTTAATATGGACATCCTGCTTTTTGTGCACTCTCTTACAACTTCAGTACAGCAGACATCATTAAACCTACATACGGATATACATAATAAAAGAAATACTGCATTCAAAGGTATTTTCACCTCACAATTAGGCCAAATTACCTTACCTATTAGAGGAGTTCACTTCCTAGGTCCAAGAACTAGAAACTACAAGTTGAACAGAGGAAGGTGAAAAATGTATAACTTTCGTAAGACGTAACCCAGATCTAAGCAGCTTCAAAACTGGAAAAAGATGTAGTGAGTGACAACCAAGAACCAGTATACACTAAACAGTTTCCGTTTCTCTTTGACCGTTCACGCATGTCCCAAAGGCTCTACATTCATGATAATGCACCCAACCAAAATCACTGTTGACTTCTTATTTAACAGGAACTGAGGTAGAAGCAAACTAAAGGGCACTAGTTACCGGACTCAGCTTTGGCAAAAGGAAACAAACCGGAATGACGCGAGCTATGTATCACTTAAATACTAAAGGAGAATAAGGAAAATCATGGTTGAAACATGGCCACAATGAAACTCTTCAAGTCTAAACAGAGGACCACATAATGTCAGCAAAGACGTCATGTGTTTAAGTATTGGGGTTCCATTCGATTAATAATCGCTAATAAAGGTGGGCAGGACGGAAACACGTGGCGGAACGATCTCCATTTTTTGGTATCTGAATATTATTGTTTACAAGCATTGATCACAAACCAAGCGTGGTAATGCATCTTTACAAGAATGACGTAGGTCTTACATCTTTACACAATTACATACATTAACTCAAATAATTATAGAAATATCAATTATTGTAACATCCCTCTTGTTTTGAAAAAGAAAGTATACACTTTAAAAACATTAAATAAATCTTCTGGAAAATAAGGAATCAAACACTAGCAGGGTTATGAACACACAAAACATCACCTGCTCATAACAAAGTCTTAAAACCTATTTGGCATCTTATTTCTAGTGCTTCTCACTTCTCTACTCATCCTACTGGACTGAACAGCGCAATCATAATTTCCAGGACTCACATCAATTTGCCCTTTAGCATCACTTACCGATACATCAGAATCAATTCCTATATATATCAGTGACACTTGAGGGCTTGCTTTCTTTGTAGGTTTGCTGGACTAGTTCTTCCACACCATTCTCTCGGTTTACTTTCTCTGGCCTTCCCATTTCATTAGTTTTCTTTAAATGAACTCTGTTTCTCCTTAACAAACTATCATTAGATTCTACTGCATAAGATCTATTTTCAAGTTTTTCAACAACTTTACCAAAATCCCACTTTTTCTTACCAAGAATGGAAGGTTTAATTCTTACAGTATCTCCCTCAGTTAATTCCTCCAAGTCTTTAGCACCTCTATCATGACACCATTTGCTTCTACAATTTCTCAAAGCTTTTCTAGTCTTCACAAATGTGTCATCAAGAGGTTGGGGTTTCAACAAAGAAGTTAACATAGGTAACAAAGTTCTAGTTCTCCTGCCAAGACACCCTTGAGCAGGACTAAATTCAGATTCCTGCTTAGGAGTATTTCTGTAATCTAGTATTGTTAAATAGGGATCCTTCCCACTCTCTACTGCTTTTATAAGAAGTCTTTTTGCAATCTTTACAGCAGACTCTGCTTTACCATTTGATCTAGGGTAATGAGGACTACTCGTTACATGTTCAAAATCATAATTCACATCAAAATTCTTAAAATCCTCACTACTGAACTGGGGACCATTGTCAGATATCACAACAGTAGGCAGTCCATACCTTGCAAAATGAGCTTTCAATTTTCTTATTACAGTACCCGCATTAGTGTTTTCAAGATGGTCTATTTCCCAAAAACTACTATAGTAAACAACTGTTACCAAGTGTTTATGATTCTTGATACTCATCAAACCGACACCTACTTTTTCCCATGGTCTATCTGCCAACTCATATGATTTCAAATTCTCTTTCTGTTGACCAGTAGGGAATCTATTACATATTTCACATTTTGAAACAAATTGTTTTACATCTGCATTCATACAAGGCTGATACAAACATTCCCTGGCTCTTCTCAAACAACTTTCTATACCCATGTGTGATGAATGTATAGATTCAAAAATAGATGAACTCACTTTCAGGGGAATAACTACTCGGTCACCCTTTAATATAAGACCGTTTTGAACAGAAAATCATCCCTGATACAATAATAAGGTTTAAGTACACTTGGAATACCATTCACATTATCAGGCCAACCATTCAGAGTCACCGATTTCAGTAATTGCAATACTTCATCATCATCAGTTTCTTTCTGGATCGTTATTAAACGTTCTGGCCTAATAGGTAACAAGTTGATCATATTGATATGGTCAAACAATCTATTCCTACCATCATAAGGCAAACAGGATCTTGACAAATAATCAGCCAATAGCATCTCACTACCTTTCTTATGCTTTACTTCCGCATAATATTGTAAAATTCTCACCAACATAACTTGCAGATGCTTTGGTGCCCTACATAATGGTTTTAGAATAATTGTTTCAAGTGGTTTATAGTCATTTCCTATTATAGTCTTTCTACCAAAGGTACAATCGTGAAATTTCTCTAGAGCAAAAACTATCGACAAAGCCTCTTTTTCTATCTGGGCATATCTAGACTCGGTATCTGTCAGTGCTCTGCTTGCATATGCTACTGGTTTGCAGCACTGCATCAAAGCGGCACCTATTCCTTTCTGTGAGTCGTCACACTGAATGGTCAATTCCTTATTTGGATCGTAATACTGTAAAACAGGCGTCATAGAGATCGGTTCCTTAATTCTATAAAAAGCATTATCATGAACCTCAGTCCACTCCCACTTGACACCTTGGTGTGTCAGTTTTCTTAACGGTTCAATCTCATCAGATAGGCTGGGTAGAAATTTCCCTAAATAATTTACCATACCACCTAATATCTGAATACCAGTGACATCTGTAGGTGGTTCCATTTTCAAGATAGCCTCCACTTTTGAAAGATCTGCCGTTAGACCATTACCAGTTACCTTATGACCTAGAAAAGTAACTTCTGACTTTCTTAAATAAGTTTTTGCTTTATTAAGTTTTATACCCTTTTCCTTACACCTGGTCAGCAATTTATGTAACTTGTTATCATGATCTCTTACAGCTTGTTCATAAGTATCACCAGCACCATATACCAAAATATCATCTGCAATGCAGGTAATACCCTCAAGACCTTCAAGAGCCATTTGCAACCTCTTTTGGAAAATTTCACTACTTACGGCTAAACCAAAAGGTAGCCTTAGCCATCTGTACCGGCCCCATGGGGTCTGAAAGGTTGTTAAAAAACTTGACTCTTCATCGCGTACACATTGCCAATATCCACTTTTTAAGTAAAACTTAGAAAAAACTTTAGCTTTGGACAATTCAGGCAGTACGTCATCAATCAAGGGCATTGGATGAAATTCCCTTTTAAGAGCTTTATTTAATACCTGGGGATCAATGCATACCCAAATATCCCCATTGACTTCAGTTGCTGTTACCATCCTGCTGACCCAATCTGTTGGTTGATAAACTTTACACACAATTTTATTCCTAGCCATTTCATCAATAATTTTCTTTACTTTACCTTTTTGACTAATTGGAATTCTGCATGATACTATTGGCACGGGTTGTACTGCTTCATCAACAGTTAAGTGTACCTTACCTGTCAGGGTGCCTATCTCATCATCAAAAACATCAGAATGAATAGACAATGTATCATTTACAACACAAATATTTTCATAATTTATGGTTATCAAACCCATTTGTTCAGATGCCCTTTCACCAAGAAGAGGTTTAAAATTCTCTTTCACCACTACAGATTCTACAGAATATTTTTTATTATTCATGCAATTTCTTAAAATTGCTCTACACTTACCCAATGGTTTAACAGTAGCAGATGTCCATGCCTCTAGCATTGTATTACTTGAACATAACTCATGGTTAGGTACATATTTTACAGGAATGACATTAATGCTTGCACCACTATCTACCTGAAATTCTACTCTATGACCATCAATTTTCATTTCTGCAGATACTAATTTATCACTCATTGGACTCTTATCCACTTCAAGGACATATTCAGCACTGGAATCATCGGATTCATTAGTTTCGACCGTCTCTAACTCGTTTACTTTACTGTTACTCTTAGGCTTGATTTTGCATTCAGAATTATTGGGACATTTCACAGCAAAATGTTATAATCTACTACATTTGGAGCAACGTTTTCCATAAGCAGGACAGTTATTTTTTGACCATTCATGACTCTGGTTATAAAATTTACAATTTTTAAGATTTACACCTTTTGAAGTAGCAGCTGCAGCCCCTTTCACATTCTGAGTATTTATATTATGTCTATCACGTGACAGCTTTGGCTTCTGACTCATCTTTTGCACAGTATCAATATTACCCTTTTCATACACAGACATTTGCTTCCTCGAAGCTCGGTAACTTATGCAAATATCAACTGTTTTCTGCAAGTCTAAATTTTCAGCTTCAAAAGCTTTTTTCTTAGTTCATCATCAGCGCAGCCAAAAACAATCTGATCCCTGAGAGCTCTCTCCTTTTCATTGTCATACTCACAATCTTTGATAAGGATTTTAAGTCTTGTAATGTAAGATTCCACAGACTCACCAGTATTTTGAGTACACTTCCTAAACTCATACTGTGCTGCCAGTTCATTCTTTCTTGGAGCAAAGTAGGTATCTAATTTATCAAGAACTGTTGATAACACTTGTGATGAATCATCATCATCTGGGCTGCTGGGCCTAAGATGTAGGTCCTACTAGCCTATGCTACCAGTCTCATCTGAGGCATCAACAACATAGCCTATCCTATTCAGTACCACTTTGGCTACCTTGCAGCATTTTAACATGAAGAGATTTAGTCAAGGATAGGCTAGCACACAGGATACCTTGGGCACTTCTTAGCTGGCCTAGGCCAAAATAACTGACTATCTGGGCAGACAACGGCCGTGACAGTGATGAAAACTCAATGAGCCTACGCAGCTGACGTCAGTTTCTGACCTATGCTTCGGAATGTTTCTCAGCATTCACTTATTTTGCCGTTCTGACGTCGTTTTTCAGCCCACATACCTCTATACACCATATCTGCTGCCATGATGCAAACATCGCTGCCACCATGTTTAAGTATTGGGGTTCCATTTTCGATTAATAATCGCTAATAAAGGTGGGCAGGACGGAAACACGCGTTGGAACGATCTCCATTTATTGGTATCCGAATATTATTATTATTTACATGCATTGATCACAAACTAGGCGTGGTAATGCATCTTTACAAGAACGAAGTAGGTCTTACATCTTTACACAATTACATACATTAACTCAAGTAAATTATAGAAATACTAATTATTTTAACATAAACCGGTTTGGCAAAAGCGAGTTGGCGAGTGCTAGGCCGAGTGACGACGTCCGAAAACGTCGACATGATGTGCGGAGGTCGTCCCTGATGATATAATATATGAGGGTCGTGCCCGATGTTCTGGGCGAGGACACGAAGTTAAAGAGACAACGGCCTCGAACCAGCACTGCAGGGTGGCAGCTACAACAAAACACGAGTACATTTTCTAGATTTTATTACAAAACTAAACTATATCACAACAAACATACCCAAGCTATTTAAACTGACGTTAGTCTAAAACATACAAGCCAATTTACAAGAACTTGACGTCAACACGAGCTACAGCTGGGTTTCCAAAACCCAGCGACCACGAAGTCGCGAGAGAAGCAAGTAAAAGGAACCCAAAGACCGCAGGATTCAGGAAGGGAGGGAGACGCCGCATCCAGAGACTCAACACATTCGCCTTGCAATGAAATTATAAAGGCTTAGATGTGGACCACTTGCGCTCAACCCAATATCACGCGAACTAAATGATCAAGGAACAAAGGATGAATTTCTGGAACACGTGCAGCTGAATCGAGGCATAAAAAATGACGACAAGTTTGTTACAAAATCATTCATTCATTCATATCGCAATTTCAATCGAGCCGAGAATATTGCCCCACGGGCTCTCCAATCGAATGCTGTGCGGCTTCGCGACACCTTACAAATCAACACACTGACTGAGGTGGGCGTCGATTGAATTGGATTACAATGACCCAGGCAGCATGGGTGATCGATCTAGCGAGTGGCTGCCCGGGAATAACGACACACACGAACACACAAAACACGTGCAGACAGACTATAACGTGTCTAGAAGGAAAGTGGAGGGAGGGGGACGCTTTTTGGCCTCGCCAAAGAAAGCGTCTTTTCAGAAATGTCATGTTTTTGACTACGTTACCGTCAGGAAACTCTTCAGTTCCCCCAAATCTAATTAATCACAGGTGCAACATACAGTGCACTCCTCCAGAAGAAAAGACATGTAACAAATGAAATAATAATAATAATAATAATAATAATAATAATAATAATAATAATAATAATAAGAGCATTCCCAAATGAGAACCTTCGCGGAAGTCTCCACGTCATCAGTCATGGCGCTCGTTTGCTCATTCTGCTGACAGTTCAGCTGACTAGATAGAAGGTTTTGTTGGGAAAGTCCCTGAGGAAGATTTTGTCGACACGATTCAAAATCCGTTATATCTGTTTTTAAGTTGTGTGATACCGTCATATTCTATACTCTTTATATTGAACAAATGATTTCGTACGTCATAAGCTAGCATTTTGTCGTATACGCTTCGCCCAACAATACAATGTAGGTCATTTGAATTTCTCTTTTACTTTTCTTCCGGAACATTTCTTCATGACTTATCTACGCTTTACCGAACACTCGACTCCTATATGCAGCTTTCAATGTTTTCTCGCTACATTCACGAATGTGTCAACCCTGAATTTTTTATATAATAAAAGGCCAGTGACTTCGGATCTTGGCTGCGGGGACGATGAAGAGGCGTCAGCCGGAGGAAGGCTGAAGACATTCCCACCCCAAGAAGGTGACCATGAACAATGGATGCTCAAATAACCGGCTCTTCGAAAGGCATTCAATTAATCAATCAATCAATCAGCGACTGATGTAATAAATACAGAGAAGGATTCAAGTCACGACGTAGGGAACATTCAATGAGGCTGGCAGTACAAACCCCAAAACTGCTAAAAGCAAAACAGCCAGAATTTTAACAGCAACTGACGGGGAAAAAATGACAGCAAGAACAGCGCATTCATTACAGCCAGACAGACTACTTGCAGCAGAAGAGTCACAGCGCAAAGGAAACAATGTTTTGAGACATATCATTCACTTGTCTTCAAACAATGGCCGCCTGAGAGAGAGATACGGCATAATCTTGTACCGAACGGTGATGAATCAGCCTGTATATATCAACTCTCTCTCTCTCTCTCTCTCTCTCTCTCTCTCTCTCTCTCTCTCTCTCTCTCTCTCGAACTGAACAGACAAAACGTTAAATCACAACAATTCATTCTAAAGTTAAAACGTAGGAGACAACAGATGCAAGAAAAGAATTATCATTACTAAAATGAAACTCGAAACAAAACGTGGCTATATTTAGGGCAGAAGGTTTGGAGGCCGGAAATGTCACATCCCAGACACTTTGAGGGGTAGTAGGGGAATCTGGGAGGGGGATTAGGGGAGGGGAGAGGGAGGGGGGTGAATAAGCACGTGTCCCGGGGCACCAAGATCAGCAAATAATAAACCTTGGAGGAATAACAGACCCTCCCCCAACCCCACAATCCCTCCACACAACCCTCCCCCAAGCTCCTCACCAGAGCTTCAGTATTAGTCTAAGAATTAGAATTAGTTCAAGAATACCCGAATGCAATCCTAAGAGAAATTAAATTATATATATATATATATATATATATATATATATATATATCATATCATATCATATCGACGTCGTTACCTGCAAATAATTAAAAAATTTATAGATTTATGAGATTTTACCCTGAAATTGCGTAGGAGAAGAAACATGTTGAAACTAACTAGAAAATTCTCTCTCTCTCTCTCTCTCTCTCTCTCTCTCTCTCTCTCTCTCTCTCTCTCTCTCTCTCTCTCTCACACACACACACACACGTAGACGAACAAGACAGACTATTGGAAATGGATAAACTGTAATAAGGAAACCCAAGTATTATTATTATTATATTATTATTATTTGTTAAATGATGGAACTGGAACTGACTGTATTCATAAATCTTTGTGTGTTTGTGTGTGTATATGTATACCTTTTACGTATGTACGTGTATATACAGCATTTTGCAATTTACTTTGAACAATCTTCAGTGCAAATTGACATAATTAACATCAAAATTACAATGAAACAAATAAGTGTGACATTCTTCACCTCTGCCTTAACAATCTGCAGAGTAAACTGACATTTCTGACTGAGAATGACAACTGAAACAATGAAATAACGACCCAGGTAATTGTTTGACGAACGATTGTTTCAAAATTGACAGTTCATGTTTTCACTTTGACATCTTCATTAAATTTGATATTTTGGTATGTTAATATGATCATTTACTATACACGGTAATCTATCAAAATAAACATTTTCGCATCAAGGCAGCAAACTAAGGAAGAATATAGTAAACTGCTGATAAGAATTGCCAAACTACTGAACTAGATCACGCCAAATTTCACCCAGACAATGTGAGAATGTACTGCATCCAGTACCTGCCCGGTGCCCACACGATAAGGATCGATTTCCTCTTCTGTCCATTCAGCGTCTGGGTCCCTTCGCTTCTTGCTGTCGTTCTCAGTGATGCTGATCTCGGAACCGTTTCACTGCAAGTCTGAGAGTGGTGAAGAAGAAGAAGAAGAAGAAGAAGAAGAAGAAGAAGAAGAAGAAGAAGAAGAAGAAGACCTCTTCGAACTGCAGCTCGCGAGTGAGGGAAGTGAGCGGACAACCGTTCGGCTTCTCAGATGATCAGAAAGCATCAAGAAGCGCAGGAAGGAACGTGAGAGAGAAATGAGGATTCAAGGCAGAAAGAAGGAATTGAGTGACGAGCCCGTTGACTTTCTGAGGTTGCTTGTGGAAAGCAAACCCACCATAACAATGCGTGAATTGAATACGAGTCTCCAAGAATATAGACCCATGAACCCCAGGTATCAGACGCTACAGTGCCCAGAGCTTTGGAAGGCGCAATAATAATCATCCGCACGCAGATTATGTGAAAAGATAAACGAGAATAGGAATTCGCATTGCATTCAAGACGCAAGAGCAGCATCTTGTGCCCAGGAAATGCACGCAAGGAATTTGCAGATGGATCGAACACACGTAGATGAAATGGGACTCAGCCTGCACAGCAAAAGAACACACGTGTGGCAGAGCACCAGTCAGTGGGACACAAAGAAGCTTCTCGCAATGAAGTCAGCTGAGAGGAAACGTGTATATATACAAATTATCTCCATCAACCTGAAGACACAAAAGGCGAGATGATATTGAAGCAGAAGAACAAATCCCTGAAACAGCAAACATAAAAATACGTGAAATTTAAATGACGAGAATGAACACCAAAGGAGATGGATTCTTCGGGGAGGCTGGAGGGGAGGAGGGAGGGAGGGAGGGAGAGGGGAGTGGTCTACTTCTATTACCAAAACCCGAGAAGAAAGTCAGACAGAATCAGACGTTCAGGAACGACGCAGATGATCGAAACAGAGACACGAACCGCATTTTATTCACTGGATGTTCAACGAAGCAGTTGCTGTAGATTTTGACGCAGAAAGTGAGGAAGTCACAGAACTCCCTCATGATAATTTGCCCCCCACCTCTCTCTCTCTCTCTCTTTCTCTCTCGGACGTTGTGGAGAGAGAAAGAGGTGCACTGTTCATCAGGAGATCAATAATGACTCACTTCTTATTAAGACTACTCGCTGCAAACTATGATTATCAGTTAGAAAATTATCTATAATATAATGAATAACAACTCATAAAAGTCACGGAACCTGAATGCTTTTGATATACAATGATTCAAAGATAGAATTATTTCGCCTAATGCTCACTCAATCCGGAATAGACAAAAGTCTCTCTGTGAAGGTGAAAAATTATATTTTATCGTTTTTTTTATATTCATCTCATTCATTCTCGTGTTTTTATCTTATCAAATTATTCGTTTGCTCTCTCTATCTCTCTTTCTCTCTCGTCCGCTGGGAATTTTCAAAAGAGGACTTTTGTCTTTCTATTTCTATTAATGAAATTTAAGAATGGAAAATATAGTACTCTGTGCTAATAGTATAGTCAATATCCCCATATTTATTTGAATATTAAATCATTTCTAAGGCTTTTTGCTCTGACTGTTTTGGGAACTCGAACAAAGCAGACGAATTACTAAGAAGATAAAGACGAGAATTTAATTCATACAAACACACACACACACACACACACACACACACACACACACATATATATATATATATATATATATATATATATATATATATATATATATATATATATATATATATATATATATATATATACATACACACTATTTAAATGAGAAGTGAATTCATGCGATGGCGAAGAAGGGGTGCCACAGTAATGATTACACTAGTTAGGGTGCCACCGCTGAAAAAAGACTGAGAACCACTGATACACAGAGAGAGAGAGAGAGAGAGATAAGGACTTCCTCCCGAGAGACCAGAAGGGAAATCAGCCTCTACAACCGGAGGCCAGAGGGAGGAGGAGGAGCAGAATGCCTCCTCCTCCTCCTCCTCCTCCTCGTCCAGTAGCCACAGCAACAAGCACCGATGAGTTCATCTCTGGGCCTTCAAGGTCCCGGTTTCATGACGAATTTTGATATGGAAATGGTTGTCTTATTACAAAAACAACGTTCATTTGTTAATACTGGAGATGATGACATTGTTAATTGAACTGAAAGAACCTTAAAGTAGAGATTTACCTGTTATTACATTCTACAGTTTTCTTGGAATAAAGAAAAGGGTCTTGAAATCAGCGTCACATTATTATTATTAATATTATTACTATATGGAAAATAAGGTTCATAAGCATTATTACGGAGATTATCTTCAAATAATCACGAATATTGCAGCAACAATATTTTTTGTTGAAATCGAATTCCTTTGAGTGAAAAAAGTAATGTTAACAAATAACGAAACGTTATTTGTTAAATAATTGATGATATACATTCAAGTAATTAAGTAACTTACCTATAATTAATGAAGCAGGGTCCCAATAAGGCCTGCAGCGTCTGCACAGATGAGCTCCCACATCGCGAACGAATGTTCACTTCACAACATCGTGAAATCAACTGATCCCTTGATTCTGGAAATGAATTGAAACACCCAATCAAGAGCCAAGGTTAATTTACTCACTGGCAACTTCGATTTCCAATTAGGCTTTATTTTTACATTGTTTTTGTTCTCCATACTCAGACAAGGATGAAAAAAAACGCCATTTGATTCATTAATAAGCTGTCTGGCTTTTTAAAGGTTCCATAATTACTTTAAATTGCTTAAATCTTGCAAAAAACTAATGATTAAATATCGCCATGCAACATCGCCAAAGACGCAGGAAACGTATGGCTATGATCAGATGGACCACTCCTGCCTTCCTACCTTTCTTCTTTCCTTCCTTCCTGTACGCAATGTCTCTCCTCCTCCTCATCCTCCTCAACCTTTTTAATATTCATCAGTAATAAATATCAGTGTCAGTTACTGACACGGTCATTAACATCAATAAGAAAAGGACTTTGAAATGACCTCAAAGCGATAGTAGAATAGTCCAGCTCTTAGTCTGTTGACGAATAATCTGGCTATAGTCGTGGAACATCGAGAGAGAGAGAGAGAGAGAGAGAGAGAGAGAGAGAGAGAGAGAGAGAGAGAGAGAGAGAGATTTATCAATGTTATCAGTGACAAGTGAATTACGACCAACGACTGAAGCGTTCAAGTTTCAAAGGTCCCAAATATTTTCGTCTTTTGAAAATCGAGGGTTTTCCTTTAGGATAAATAGGCCTATTGTCTCCTCCACTCTAGACATGAATATATTTATATAAATAAACAGAATTCACTTATTTTTCAGGGAGGTACTTGATCAGTATTCTGAGAGTTAACCCCTCTCTCTCTCTCTCTCTCTCTCTCTCTCTCTCTCTCTCTCTCTCTCTCTCTCTCTCTCTCTCAGACACCATTCGATGAGGCGTTACTGACACTGAAAATCATTCTTATCAATACTGACGGTTACGTCTAGACCCTGTTGAGAAAACCTTGACAATTTCCTTCATAAATCTTCAATATTAATGATGTATAAGTTAAATTAGCACTGTTGTATTTTCTGTTAATAATTACTGGACGTTGTTTGTGTAATAAGGACAAAAATCGATGTATTAAACTTAAAAAGAGCATAATAAGGACTGCATGGGTCTAGAGATGGAGCTTCAGAGGAAGTGATGAAGGGACTGAGGAGCACGAAATTCTCGACCTTCTGGTTTCGGGAATAAGGGCGAGTTTCCTTCTTCGGGTTGAGGGAGGATATCGTTCTCTCTCTCTCTCTCTCTCTCTCTCTCTCTCTCTCTCTCTCTCTCTCTCTCTCTCTCTCTGCAGTTTATAAACAGTTTTGATCTTTATATTTTCATAATGTAACCTTCAAGCGCAAGTGGTTCTGAATACAAACTTCCCATTACTCTTGACACTTATTTTTTGTTATTAATTCACCTTCTTTTGGAGCAGGTGTTCTGTATAATCCTGCAACATTATTTTGTCAATTTCAAAATCTTCTTTGAGGGACATTTTTTTTTTTTGTATTTAGCTGCAGTGAACAGTTGGCCAGAGATATCATTTTCGAGTCGAAGCCACACACACGCACATACATACATATATACATACATGCATACAGCCTCTCCATCTCTATATAGTCTACATAAAATTGCACGCACACACACACACACACACACACATATATATATATATATATATATATATATATATATATATATATATATATATATATATATATATATATATATATATATATATAGTATATATATATATATATATATGCGTTTGTGCATGTGTATACATTCCCATAGCAAGAACGGTTTAGACAATCATTATAATAATTATAATTGTAATAATAATAATAATAATAATAATAATAATAATAATAATAATAATAATAATAATAATAATAATTATTATTATTATTATTATTATTATTATTATTATTATTATTATTATTATTATTATTATTATTATTAGTGTCACCCTTGCCATTTTTATTTGGTCAAAATATCATTAGTGTCACCCTTGCCATTTTTATTTGGTCAAAATATCATTAGTGTCACCCTTGCCATTTTTATTTGGTCAAAATATCATTAGTGTCACCCTTGCCATTTTTATTTGGTCAAAATATCATTAGTGTCACCCTTGCCATTTTTATTTGGTCAAAATATCATTAGTGTCACCCTTGCCATTTTTATTTGGTCAAAATATCATTAGTGTCACCCTTGCCATTTTTATTTGGTCAAAATATCATTAGTATCACCCTTGCCATTTTTATTTGGTCAAAAAAACGTTATTGTCACCCTTATCATTGTTATTTGGTCAAAATAACGCTAGTGCCACTCTTATTTTTAAATGTTTCCCCATAATTTTCTGACATATCTGGGTTTTACGTTTGCCACTGTGATAAACCAATTTCGTGTTTATTATGTTGCTCTTAATTGTGTATTTGGCTGTGTGTGTTTTTCACATTATTAATCAGAATGATTTTCTTCTTAGGTCACATATCCCTCTAGTGGAAGTTGCGCATCTCTCTGGCGTCCCTTCCCTCAACAAGAAGTCTGCCTGAAGTGAGTGTTGTGTCCCCGTGGCCATTTTTTACTTTTTCCCTTCATTCACATATAAGAATTCCGTTAACTCATTTGCTTTGGGTCACATAGGCATGAATTGCTGTTCCTCTTTTGCACTGGGGGCCACATGCAAAAGTTAGGTGGGCCTTTCTCAGTGTTTTTTGGGAATAACGATATAGTTTTCAACGTGGGTCC
>JANJGK010000916.1:0-60000 GCA_039081455.1 Macrobrachium rosenbergii | reverse complement strand
CGAACAGGAAGACACGTTTTTTCCCTTTTATATATTTTTTTTTTTGTCAAGGCGGAAAGAATCCTCAACATTTAAATTAGGATTGAAGGATTTCTAGGATGGAAGGTCCTGGATTAAAGGATTTCCAGGTTTAAAAGTCTAGGTTTAAAGTGGGATTGAAGGATATCCAGGATTGAAGGTCTAGGATTAAAGGACTTCTAGGATTGAAGGTCTAGGATTAAAGTAGGATTAAGTAATTTCTACGATTGAAGGTCTAGGATTAAAGTAGGATTGAAGGATATCCAGGTTAAAGATCTAGGATTAAAGTAGTATTAAATAACTTCTAGGATTGAAGGTCTAGGATTAAAGTAGGATTGAAGGATATCCAGGGTTAAAGATCTAGGATTAAAGTAGGATTAAATAACTTCTAGGATTGAAGGTCTAGGATTCAAGTAGGATTAAATAACTTCTAGGATTGAAGGTCTAGGATTAAAGTAGGATTGAAGGATATCCAGGGTTAAAGAACTAGGATTAAAGGAGTGCTAGGATTGAAGGTCTAGGATTAAAGTAGGATTGAAGGATGTCCAGGATTGAAGGTCTGGGATTAAAGTAGGATTAAAGAACATCTAGGATTGAAGGTCTAGGATTTAAATAGGATTGAAGGATATCCAGGATTAAAGGTATGGGGTTAAAGTAGGATTGAAGGATGATTCGGATTAAAGTAGGATTAAAGAAATTCTAGGATTGAAGGCCTAGGATTAAAGTAGGATTGAAGGTCTAGGATTAAAGTAGGATTAAAGGACTGAAGGTGTAGTACCAGTAATATACAATAAAGTCTCGTTTACTGTCACTTGTTATAATCTCATGATGGGAGGGTATACATATGTTTATGTATATATATGTATGTGTATAGATATAAATTTCTGACTGACATCAGGATTGAACTGTCTTCCTGTATCCTGAGATCGTGTTTGTAGGATGATTGTGTGGAGGCAGAGGGGCGTGGCAAGAAAGCCTTCACAGAAGGGAGTAGGTCCAAGTCCACAATCCTCGGGAAGAATCCTTTGAGCTGAATGACTGATTGTCAGTCCACTTCTAAGCCTACTGTAGGTCCTTCCTCATCCACGGCCACACTGCTCACTTTCGTTTAGTTCCTCCACTGACGATGCCTTCGTGAATGATGTTCCGACGGGAGTGTGGTTCTATTGTGAGATAATTCACTGGTCGAAGGCGTCTGTCTGTCTGTCTGTCTGTCTGTCTCCCTCCTCATTACCATTAGAGGCAAGAAAAGCCAAAGTTCTCTCGAGGTGTGGGTTGGGTGACGTTTCCCACTCTTCGGGTGCTTCACATTAGGCCCACCATTGCTCCCCAGTCGACATTTTTTGCTGTTTTGAGTTGAAATCTTTCAAATTTCGACCTGGTTTTCTATTAATTAGTGAGGCAATTCATTCCGTTTTGCTGTATTGCATTTTATTATGCTGTATTTTATAGGTCTTTTGTCGTTCTGTTGCAATCCTCCTCCTGCCCACATGGCAGTCTGCACAGAAAACGACCAACTACCCAGACTGGTTGTGTACATCGAAAGTTATGTAAAAATGCGCAAATGCATTTTAAAACATATCATTTCAGTACAGTAAGACTGCACCCTAAAGTAAATATAAACTGGCAAATGACCCACAATATACTACAACAGATAACAAAAAAAAAAAAATATTAGATATTAGATGCACGTAGGGAAACCTAGGCCGACGTGGCTTCTCGACGTACGATGGACCTTTTTGTACCCACTCCAACTGCGTAACTTGGTTTACCTGTTATTTCTTTAAAATAATGTGGCCTACAATGTTTTTTGAGGTTGACAGTTCGACTCGAAATCAGAAGACCGGTGTATATGAATGGCAGTTTTATTTATATATGTGTTTCTCAGCCCTGGTTCTGTTTCTGGCAACCTCTGCTGATTTCCTGAGGAGGCGTTTTGAACCACCCAGTCACTCGTGGCTGTTCAGAATGTATCTGGTGCCTCCTGGCTGTCAGTTTCTGTCAGTTCCTGTCTGTTGAAATGGAAACAGTGACGAGAGAGAGAGAGAGAGAGAGAGAGAGAGAGAGAGAGAGAGAGAGAGAGAGAGAGAGAGCCACAGTAGTAGTTTTTCAGACTTATTTTCCTCAGGGTCGTCGGCAATCTTTTGGATGTTGTAAATGACTTCAGCAATCTTTTTTGGGATTTTATTCTATGTATTTGGGTTGACGAGGTGCCTAGATAATATTTTTAACTCCTGCACGAATATTATTAATTTGCTCATGTTGAATGATGATAGAAATCGTTCCTTTCGATACTCGTCCTTGTTCTTGGCTCTTAGCTGATCGAATGCACGCGGCTGTAAACACAATTACAACTGTTTGTTTGCCTTGATACTGGTCGCGCATGTCACTCGAATCCTGCTTGAGACGGTCTTTCTGTCTGTGTGCTGCTGCTCATCAGCTGTGATGGTCCGGTTACTACTGAATCATTGTGATGAAGGGGGGTGGGGGGAGGACTGTTGTCAAGAGGACATTCTCAGGTTCTTTGTGAGGGGATGGTGGAGCATAGTAATTCAGACCTTGAGTTACAGTCTGTTCTTGCAGGTGCCATTAGTGATGTTTCCTCTGCCCAAGTGTGCAAGACTGCTGCTGTTTGGTCTTGGTTTATGGTGTAAGTTAAACTGAAGTTTTATTAGGAACTGGAGGATTCTCCAATAGTTTTTTTGCTTTAGTTTGCTCTAAGTTCACCAATTCACACGTACATTTGAACTATAGCCTCGTAAAATCGTGCTTGCATCGTTCCTGGCTGATTGCTTGCGCAAGGAAAAGTTGGTTGTTCCAGGTCGGATTCTGATGTCTTGCAGTTCGAAACCTCTCATGACTGGGCAGTGTCAGTCAGTCAGCTGACCGTGGATTGGTGTTTGTGGTATATGGCCTCCCTCGCTGGTCTCTTGGTATTAAATCACATTTGCTGGTTTCCCTTTTTCTTCTTCTTCCATCATCGTCAGTTTTGCTTGCATCTTCATTCCGTTTTGTCTTCAGTGATGTCCAGCTGATGGTGGCGGGACATTTATAGTTCTTATTACTGTTCCTTAATATTTTACTGCGACAAATAAATAATCGGAATTATCATCGAGATAGAGAGCACAGTAGCTCCATGATGCCCGAGGGGGCGGGGGAAGGCAGCAGGAGTTCCAAAGCGTTACTGTCACTACAGGCACTCCCCCTTCCCCCACCGACTCCCTCCCTCACACACACACACACACACACACACACACACGCGGGGGTTTGAGAAAATGATCCACTGTCATCCAGCAACGAGAGAGAGAGAGATAGAGGTTGTTTATGCATTCAGCAGAATTTGGCAACATGGCTCAAAAGTTATTAGAGTGCATTAAGTGACAAATCCGTCTTTTTTTTTCTTCATGAGGTCTGTCTTCCCAAAACTGACAGTGGCTCCGTCTGTACTTGAGCCGCAGCCTTCGTTCTTCTGGCTGTGAACAGAAGTGCCACTATGAATTGACAGAAAGGAGGACCACTTGTGGGATACAGTAAAGTGACGGAAGTGTGTTCACCCCAGGGATGAACGGACGACAAAGACGCCTCATATCTCTTTCTCTGCCACATCAGTCTGTCTCTGTCTTTGTTGGTCTATGTTGAAGAAATATGATCGTTAATAACTTTTGCCTTTGACATGTTTAATCAACAGCGGATGGAAGGAAGCCATTTCATGATGCTGCAGGGAGGTAGTACCGTCAGTGCACCTCATGCGGTGCATATATTCCTTCTTTTATTTTCCCCTTCCCTGCCACGTGGTGGTTTGGTTTCATAGTGATTGTGGCCATGGTGATGATGACAGTGACTGTGTCTTATTGTTGTTGATAACATTCCTTATGGGAGAATTACGGACAGACAGACAGAGAGGGATTGCTGCTCACGCTTTTCTCCCGCTGTTGCTGCTGACTTTTTGCCGACGCTTCTACGTCTATTTTTTTTGCTGACGCTTTCGTGCTGACCGACGATTTTTCCTGGCACCTCCTGCTGACATTTTTTTTGTGGTGATGCTTTTTGCTGCTGACGTTTCCGGACGTTTTTTGCTGACGCACTTTTCCCCTTGTTTCCCGACGGTTTTTGCTGACGACAAGGTTGCCAGCGACGATTGCTGACGTTTTGCTGACTATTTTTTTTCGAAGCTTGCTGACGCTTTCCTGTCGTTTCTCCGGCTGTTGCTGACGCTTCCTAACGTTTCTCCGGCGGTTGCTGACACTTGCTGACGTTTTGATGTTTCTGCAGTTCTTGCTGACGTTTCTCGGGCGTTTACTGAAACTTTTGCTGACACTTGCTGATGTTCCTCAACTCTTAAAGACACGTGCTGACGTCCATCGACTCTTGCTGACATTTCCTGACATTCACCTGGTGTTTCTACTGTGCTTGCTGACATTTCTCCGGCGCGGACTGAGGCTTTGTGGTGATGCTTGCTGACGTTTTTTCTGACGCTTGATGACATTCTTCTGGTGATTCTACCGTTCTTGCTGACGTCTTCGGCAATTGCTGACACTAACTGACGTTTCTCGCCTCTTACTGACACTTTGCTGACGTTCTTCTAATGTTTCTGTGGCGCTTCATGGCGTCTCTCCGACGCTCGCTGAGGCTTTTTTTTGCTGACACTTGCTGACGTTTCTCGATTTTTCTGACTTTTTTGCTGACATGTCTGACGTTTATCGATTTTTCTGACTTTTTTTTGCTGACATATCTGATGTTTATCGATTTTTTTGCTGACACCTGCTGACATTTCTTGATTTTTCTGACTTTTTTTTTGCTGACAATGGCTGACTTTCTCTTTTTTTTTTGCTGACACTTGCTGACGTTTCAATTTTTTCTGTTTTTTTCTGATGTACCAATTCAAATCGTACCAATCCCAATCATACCAATTCCAAACTCAGTCATACTAATCAAAACGGTACCAATCCCAATTATCCAAATCATGTCATTCCCAATCATCCAAATACCAGTCATGCCAATCCCAATTCCAATCGTGTCAGTCCCAATTCATATCAGTCCCAAACCCAATCATAACAATCACAACAATGCCGCTCCTGATTGCACCCATTATTCCAACCATGCCAATCCCAATCAGACTAATCCCAGTATTCCAATCCCGATCCAAATCGTGCAAATCCCAACCAAATCAGTCCCAATCCCAACCCTACCAATCCCAATAATACCAATCTCAATCCCCATAAAGACAATACCAATCCCAATCACCGGCATGCCACTACCAATTATGTCAATCCCAATCCCCGTAATGCCAATACCAATCCCAATCATACCAATCCCAATACCCGTAATACCAATCTCAATCCCAGTCATGCCAATCCCAATCAGACCAATCCCCATCATGTCAATACAAATCCAGATCATGCCAATCCCAATCATACCAATCCCAATCCATAATGCCAATACCAATCATACCAATCCCAATCCCCATAATGCCAGACCAATCCCAACAATGCTAATCCAAATCCCAATCATACCAGTCCGAATTCCCATAATGCCAATACCAATGCCAATCATACCAATCCCAATCCCCCATAATGCCAGTCCCAATCCCTGTGATGCCAATACTAATCCAAATCATAACAATACCAATCTCAAGCCCAATCATGCCAATCCCAATACCCGTAATACCAATCTCAAACCCAATCATGCCCATCCCAATCAGACCAATCCCCATCATGTCAATACAAATCCAGATCATGCCAATCCCAATCCCAACCATGCCAAACCAAATCCCAACCATGCAAATCCAAATCCCAATCATACCAATCCAAATCCCCGTAATGCCAATACCTCTCCCAATCATGCCAATCCCACGCACTCTCGAATGATTACCTTCTCTTGCTTTGTTAATCAGGTCCTTACCGAATCCTCTCTCCTGCAACAAGTGTCTAGAGTTGAGGGAAAGTGCCGTCGACACAGGAGGAGGCGGAAATGATGATCTTCTGAGAAGGAAAAATCGTCTGGAAGAATCGGGTTCAGTCCCACCAGCCAGTGTAGTGGGGGAGTGAGTCGCTTTCAAAGCCTTAATTCCCTCCACTGGCCCTCAAAGGTCAAATCAAGTTTTTCAGCCAATGAGAGAAGGCGACAGAAATGGCTTCTCTCTTGGGTGTGGTGGAGGAGATCTTTGATTGGCCAAGAGAAAATCTCAGTGGTTTTTTCTGATTTTCTTTCAGCATTATATAGTGCCCTTTCCGTGTTAGCTGTTCTGCGCAAGTTTTGGGTTAATATCTAGTGGGATTCATCCGGCTGAAGGTTAATTAGCACAGGTATTTAGAAATGTTTGGGTAGGAACCCCCCCCCAACCCTAGTGCTCCATAGAGACAAGTGAGTGACAGCTGTCGTTTCTGCCAGTCAACTGCAATCAAAGGAAGGTGAAAAAGTGTCTAAAAATCCTTGTTGAGGGCGTGAAATTTCAATCTTGGAATCAACCGAGAAATTTGGAATGAAAAGCAAATTCCTGGAATTGGTCAGTGCTTTGAAATAGCCAGTGTGTGATTATTGCCAGGACTTGGGTCAACTGACAAAGATGTCGATTTTATGGCCCAGTGCTCTCTTGGCTCAGCAAGCGCTTCATCCACTCATTTTAGTTTTCCCTTTATGCGTGCGTTTATGGCCCTTGGTGCTTGTGGATCACGCGCTTTTGCCTTCATTTCTCTTGCGAAAGCACGACTCTAACTGCGAGGATCACACGTTTCTACAGTCATCGCTTCCATGAAAGCACGACACAGCAGCCACACCTGCAAGTCATCAGTACACGAGCTTGTCATTTATCTCTCTCTCTCTCTCTCTCTCTCTCTCTCTCTCTCTCTCTCTCTCTCTCTCTCTCTCTCTCTCTCTCTCTGGGGCTTTTAAGTCTGTTGTGGGATACCAGAAGCTGTTGTGATGATTCCATGTCATTTTTGACAGCGTTGCTGTCGTCCTTTGAAAGAGAAACAAGTGAACAAGGAAAAAGCGAACAACTTCATTTCGATAATTCGATAAGTGGCCTAGTTAATGTTTTTATTAACTACTGAATGTGTTTTGTATGTGTATATATAAATATATATATATATATATATATATATATATATATATATATATATATATATATATATATATATATATATATATTTAATTATGTAAATACGTATAATTCTTAATCCAAGGGCAGAGTGTGTGTGTGTGTGTGTGTGTATTCAGTGTCTAGCATTTTTGGTGGGGTTTGTGATTGCTGAGACGGTTGCCAAAATTTTTCTATTTTGTTTCTTGATGAGCATTGTGTTATTTATAGGGCAATGCAGCACAGCCCCCGCCTGAAGATGAAGAAGCCCTGACGTCCTCCCCCCCAACCCCCTCCGGCTTTCACCAGTCAAGACCCGTGGCCAGGACTGCACCCTCCAGAAGTCTGTCAAAATAACGTGAGTGCCTCTCTCTCTCTCTCTCTCTCTCTCTCTCTCTCTCTCTCTCTCTCTCTCTCTCATTCTGTTCTTCTTGTTGTTTTCTGGAATATGTGCCTTTGTGTCTGCTGCTCTAATAATAATCCAGCCTCCTCATGTATTATTATGTGTGCTCTTATTTGTGTATCTGCATGTCTCTGTTTTTCACATTATCAATCTGAATTATTTTCTGTGTAGGTGACTGATGCCTGCTATAGTGTTAGCTGAGCATCTCTCTGGCGTCCCATCATCGCTCGAGGCTTGAAGTGACTAGTGTTCCTCCAACGCAACGGCTCCCAGTCAACAAGTTTGCCTCAAGTAAGTGCTTCTGTGGCCACTTGAAAACGGCTTTCCTTCATTTACATGTTATGAAGGAGTCAGTCAGTCACTCGTTTGCTTTGGGACAGATAGACAGGTTTGAAGTGCTGTGCCTCTTTTGCATTGGGAGACACGGGTCAAAATTAGGAACAGTTTGCATTGTGGGTCCCTGTCCCTTGCTGCTCATAACTTTTGGTGCCACATATTGCAAATATACAAGGCGTACATGACAGTACCTAGTAAATCTTGGAGTGACTTGATGTCTTCATTACTTTTGCCAAGGAATATTGGTTTCTGTTTGTTTGTTCGTCTGTCGGTTCGCAAGATGACCTGGAAAGGAAAGGGTGCAGATTTTGTCGGTACTATTACCAGTTGGTTGGCCTCGTAGTTGCCATCAAATGATTGGATTCTGTGAGAGAGAGGGATGCCCTTTGGAGGAGAAGGGACCTCCCGTCTCTTTCTCTGCCCCAGAGACATTCTTGGTGGAGGCTGTCCTGACTACACGCGGTCATGGCGCCTGGGGGCTGTCCTGACCAGCAGCAGCCTCTCCTATTGTCATCATTTCTCACTGAATACCAAATACCTTTGGCTCTCAAAATGACATGATATGATTACCAGTATGATGATGATAATGATTTCAACTTTTTATTGGCTGTCGTCAGTGGGTCAGGCTGCTGCCATCAGGCAGATGGCAAGTTAGATATTCTCATATGAAGGAGCCGCGTGATGGGGGCTTTGACAAGTACTGTAGCAAGCTTCGAAGGTGCTGGTTACACTGACTTGTAGTTACCACATGTATTCTGTAGTGATATCGCGGCGGTACATTGCTGTAACATTCTCTCTCTCTCTCTCTCTCTCTCTCTCTCTCTCTCTCTCTCTCTCTCTCTCTCTCTCTCTCAATGGAATTGGAACATTTGACAACAGTAGAAGGTTTTAGTTTTTCATGTGAAGCAAAAATAATGAAAAGGAATCCACTGGAATTGTGAGGTTGATATAATGAGTCCCCAGTGCACCAGTGATGAGGCACCTGTGCGCTTCACAGCTTACGTCCCCTATGGGGTGGGAGGAGGGGGGGGTGGCTGCTTAGTGCCGTCCCTTCCATGGCCCTTAGCTGCAACCCCTTTCATTCCTTTTACTGTACCTCCGTTCATATTCTCTTTCTTCCATCCGACTTCCCTTAACCTTCTCCTAACAGCTGATGCATCGTGCTTCTTCTTCAACTGGTTAAAGTTACGCCAGTTTGTAGTTGAAGGATTTTTAGGATAATGTCGTGTTGACCGAGATTGGAAGTCTAGGCCGATATTCATGTGTTTTTGCTCCCTTGTTGTTCGTTGTGGGTCATATTATGCTAAATCTGTATTATTTAATCTCTCTCTCTCTCTCTCTCTCTCTCTCTCTCTCTCTCTCTCTCTCTCTCTCTCTCTCTCAACTGAATTATGACCTTGTAATACAGGTGAGGTTTTTGAAGTGTTGAGAGTTGAATATGTAACCCCCAGTAGCACATCAGCGACATAACTTACGCATCTTACTTACGGTGTGACAAGAACACGTGGGATGCAGTGTGCAATTCGTCCCCGGTGTCTGAGAGGGAATTTAGTGATCATTTCAGCCATTTTGAATGAGTGCTCATTCACTCCTGTACTCATGCAAGATACGAAAGGTTGAAGTACTCTTTGCACATAGGCCTAAAAGCATGGTGCTTTCGAAAGCCTATACCTATCAGGCTATCGCAAATGACGGTTATGCAGTGGGTAAGCGCAGGATGCGGTGAAGAAAATGTGATAAACGTCGTCATGGCAGCTAAATCAAATCGAGAATGGTAATTTAAATCTGCAGATACTCATTGAATGGCTACGTGATAGATGATCATCTTGACGCGGAAGGCGCGCAGTAGTATCTTTGGAGCCTTGATTCGTGACAGAAATCGTTGGATACTTGTAGCCATCGAGTTGTTTCAGTTGTCATGAAAGGAAGAGGGATTTTGATCTGTTTCAGTGTATCCTTTTTTTTTCTTCCATCCATTTTCTCTTGGACATGAACTTACGAGAAATGTTTTTGTATAAACAAGGTGAACAGAGGCGTTTTACTGTCAGGGTATTCATGCCAATGGACAGATCCTGATGGCAACGTTCCTTGCAGCAGGATTCAGCTCTCGTGGCTCCTTATTTAATCCTTTTTAAATCCTCTCTCTCTCTCTCTCTCTCTCTCTCTCTCTCTCTCTCTCTCTCTCTCTCTCTCTCTCTCTCTCTCTCTTCAGGAATGGAACCTGGTCTCCTCTAGTGTACCGAGAGAGAGAGAGAGAGAGAGAGAGAGAGAGAGAGAGAGAGAGATTTTGTTTATGAAATCTGATGCATAAACCATTGTTTCGTAGAGTATGTAGGTCTAGCCATTAATCAACAGTTGATAATTGATCCTGTTGACAAGTGTAGGCAGAAGGAACACTTTGTTTGCAGATTGTGTTTGTGGTGGAAATGGGATCTTTCCTTTATATATAGGAAAGCTTTGCAATCAGACTTGTTTTTATGTTATTGTTACAAATACACAAATTTGAAAGGCACTTTTTGATAATTGGAGTACTTTACTGACATTTGCTGTCGCCTGTAGTTTCAACCGTGCTTGCTGACGTTTCTCTAGTACTTACTGAGACTTTTGCAGACACTTGCTGACGTTTCTCTCCTCTCACTGACACTTTGCTGACGTTCTTCTGATGTTTCTGCAGCGCTTCCTGACGTCTCTCCAACACTCACTGAGGTATTTTGCTGACACTTGCTGACGTTTCTCCATTTTTCTGACACTTGCTGACGTTTTCATGGTGTTCCCGCTGTGCTTTCTGACGTTTCTCCGGCGATTACTAACATTTTTGCTGGCACTTACTGACGTTTCTCTGCTCTCGCTGACATTTTCTGACGTTCTCCTGATGCTTCTCAGTGCTTGCTGACGTTTCTCCGGCGCTTGCGGAGGCCTTTTTGCTGACATTTGCCGGCTTTTCTCGACTCTTGCTGACACTTGTTGACGTTCTCCTGACATTTTCCGACGACTGCTGACGTTTCTGGGATTTGCTGACGCTTTTTACTGATGCACGCTGACGTTCTCCTGATGTTTCTGCGGCATTTGCTGACGTTTCCCCGGCGCTCGCTGCTGTTTTTTGCTGATGCTTGCTGACGTTTCTCGGCTCTTGCTGACGTTTTTTCCTGACAATTGCTGACGTATTCCTGTGTTGTCGCTGCACTTCCTGACGTTTCTCGGCTCTTGCTGACGTCTCGCTGACACTTGCTGACGTTCTCCTGATGTTTTCGCTGTGCTTGCTGACGTTTTCTTCTGATGTTTCTCCGACGCTTTTTGCTGACGCCAGGGTTGCGTCATTGACGATTGCTGACCTTTTTTTGCTGACTATTTTTCCCCGAAGCTTGCTGACATTCCTCCTCCGCATATTTGTCTGCATTGTTAATCCAATCCCAATCATCCAAATACCAGCCATACCAATCCCAATCCCAATCGTGTCAATCCCAATCATGCCAGTCCCAATTACGAAAATCCCAAGCATGCAAATCCCAACTCCAATAATTCCAGTCCCAATCAAACCAGTCAAAACCCCCATGATGCCAATCCCAATCCAAATCATGTCAGTCCCAACAATACTAGTCCCAGTCATACAATCCAATTCATGCCGGTCTAATCATTCCAATCCCAATTATACCAATACCAATAATACCAATTCAAATCGTGCCAATCCCAGTTATACCAATCATATCAAACCCAATCTCAATCAGACTAATTCCAACAATACCAATCCAATTCGTGCCAATACCAATTATCCCAATCATATCAAGTCCAATCCCAATTAGACCAATCCCCATCATGCCAATCCCAATCATGTCAATCTCAACCAAATCAATCCCAATTCCAACAATGCCAATCCCAATAGTACCAATCCTGATCCCCGTAATGCCAATCCCAATCAGACCAATCCCCATCATGCCAATCCAAATACCAATTGTGCCAATCCCAATCATGTAAATCCTATCCCCAATCATGTCAATCCCAATCCCTATCATACAGATCCAAATTCCCGTAATGACAATACCAGTCCCAATCATGCCAATCTCAGAGCAATCCCCATCATGCCAATCCAAATCCCAATCATGCCAATCCAAATACCAACCATGCCAATTTCAGTCCCCAGTCATACCAATCTCAATCCCCGGTAATGCCAATACTAATCCCAATGAGACCAATCCCCATCAGGTCAATCCAAATCCCAGTCATGTCAATCCCACGCAGACCAATCCCCATCGTGCCAATCCAAATGCCAATACCAATCAGACCAATCCCAATCATGCTAGTCCAAACCCAAATCATGCAAATCCCAACCAAATCAATACCAATCCCAAACATACCAATCCCAATCCCCATAATGCCAATACAGTTACCAATCAGACCAACCCCCATCATGCCAATCCAAATTCAATCATACCAATCCAAATACCCATAATGCCAATCCCAATCATTCCCATCCAAATAATGCCAATCCCACCAAAGCAAACCCAATCCAAATCATACCAATCCCAATCCCTGTAATGCCAATACCATTCAAAAGCAGACCAATCCCCATCATGCCATTCCAAATTCCAATCATGCCAATCCCAATCACACCAATCCAAATACCCGTAATGCCAATCCCAATCAGACCAACCCCAATCAAGTCGGTACAAATCCAAATCATGCCAATCCCACCCAAATCAATCTCAATCCCCACGATGCCAATCCCAATCCCTATTATGCCAATACTACTCACAATCCCTATCACGCCAATCCAAATTCCAATCATGCTAATCCCAATCCAAAATATGTCAATCCAAATCATGCCAGTCCCAACCAAATCAATCCCAATCCCAACCGTGCAAATCCCAATCATACCAGGCGACTCTGTTATTATTATTTGACTATTATTAAAAAGTTTTTCTTACTGCAGGCAATAGTTCACCTGTGACACTGAATTTGCTCTGATAGTGAATTTACTCTGCATTGAATTCACGGCAGCAGTTGTGTTCAAATTTTGCAGAAATCTGTAAAATTTTTGGAAAAATTTGCAAAATTTTGGTAAAATTTGCAGAATTTAGGAAAAATTTGCAAAATGTTTCCATTTGTGGGAAAGAACATTTTAGTTTTTCATAAGAAACTGAAATAAAAGGTTGTTTTCACTACGAAACTTCAACTTCCATTTATAGTGTGTGTATATATATATATATATATATATATATATATATATATATATATATATATATATATATATATATATATATATATATATATATATATATATGTATGTATGTATGTATGTATGTATGTATTAGAACCGTACGTATGGCACCATATGAAACAAGCAAAGACTGAAGAGAAATGAGCAATGAAAGGCTGATATATCCTCTTATATGTCCTCATTTATCCTATTATAACCTTTGGGTAAGTTCTTTGCCTTAATTTAAGTGCACGTCATCGATTTACCTAAACTTAGGTAAAATAACCCAATTATTTTAAGGGTATAAGCAAGTATTAATGTTTAAAGTTTGAGTTGAATTTCTGGGCTAACATATCCCTATATACCTTAATATAGCTTATGTAACCTTCAAGGTAAGGCCTTTACCTTACATGAAATACGGTTTATCAGCGATTTACCTAAATTTGGGCAAAATAGGCAAATTGTTGTAAAAAAAACCACAGTCTATATATAGGCTGATATGTCTTCATATATCCTATTATATCCCCTCAGGTAAGTCCTTTACCTTAATTTAAGTCAGATTTATCATCGATTTACTAAAATTTAGGTAAAATAATTAGTTATGCTAAGAATAAAACCACTAATAATGACAGTTGAAAGATAACTTCATATTCAGTGACTGAAATCTTCTCGAACTTGTAATTTGACTGGTGGATGTCACTCCTTGAGTGCAACATTCGAGTGGAATTTATTACTATGATATGACTGTGACAGAGAGGAAGAAGAGTGCAGGAGTCACACAGGAGTGAAAGAAGGTTCGTTTTATTTAAAACAAAAAATAATTAAGATCAAATGAAGGTGTGAAAAGCCGGTTCACAGATGAACCACAATCATTTTATTTCAACCTCGAACGTCGCCATCTTTTGTTTGGTATTTTCTGTTAACTCCAATTTATGCGGCTCCATTGTTCCAACCACGAAACCAACACTGTAACATTAAAGTGATGCAAAATGCCATGAATTTCAACAGAATAAATTCTCACATTACAAAATAACTGAATGATATTTTTGAAATGTCCAAAAATGAAGGAGAAATGGCCCGAGAGGGCCTCCACCAAAATCTTGGACGGCATTACTGGAACCCAGATTACGTGACCTATAGACTTGTCTCCTTCCCCCTGACATTCCAGAGCGATTTATTTCGAGGGCGATTTAGCTCAGGTCCTCTGAAGGCAGGTGGGGGCTTTCCTGAGTGAGGTGACTCGCATTGACGTCAATGACTTGGACGAAGACGTTCTGCAAAGGCAAGCAAGTGTTGGAATAAGGGTCGTTTTTCTCAAGTGAATTTGAGTGTAGTCGGCCATTGATTCCTCCTCCTTGTCTTCCTGCAAATCGGCCATAGGCTTCTTCTTCTTCTTCTTCTTCTTCTTCTTCTTCTTCTTCTTCTTCTTCTTCTTCTTCTTCTTCTTTATTCTGCCTGATGTGAGTCAGAAGACATTCCTAGAACTGGCCTTCCTCTGAATGAGAACTCATTGGGATTGAAGGCCTTCATTTCACTCGTTTCTGCCCCCCCCCCCACCCCCCCACTGTGAAAACCCAAATTGCAGGATATACCCTAAATGGTTGGGGGGGGGGCAGGTTTCCACTGTCCCAGAAAGCCCCCCATTGCATTGGACCCACATGTTTGTGTAGACTGAGTATTCCCCTTGACCTCCTCTTATAAGTCCTTCCTCTCCATCAACACTTCATCAGATTCTGTGGAAGCTTCAAGAGGAATTCAAGTCAGTGGCCCCTTGGGGGGCTGCTTCTTCTTGTTCCCCTTCTTCCCCATGAGGAGGTTAGCTTTCATCTTCTGAATATAATACTAATAATAATAAATAATCGAAACAGGAGAGTTAAATTTTCAAGTTCAAAATTAAGTAAAACAACGTGGAATTGAAGCTTCCAGTTTCAGCAGGGCTAAAGGAGCCTCAGAGTGACTCAACACATGATCATCTAACCTTCCCGTAACTTAGCCTGACCTGAGGCATTGTGCCCTAATCTGGCTCTCGGGGATGCTAGTAGTCCTTGCCCCTTCATGCTGTGGAGGTTTCACATATTTTTTTCCACTTCTAAGACAGTTTCCACCCCAAGGTTCCCAGTCGGCCCTTTTGATTGACTGAGGTGAAACCAGTGTGTTGATGGGGTCTCAAAATGTATTGTCTGACAGGGCTGAGAGACTGCATTAGAGAGGACTTGAATACCCTATTATCCAACGGCTAAAATATTGTATTAGATTGGCTAAACTATTGTGTTCAACTGGGCTAAGTATGTATTGTTTGACAGCGGTTAAAATGTTGCATTCAACAGGGCTATAATAGTGTGTGTGATAGGGCTAAAATGTTTTGTTGGACAGGGCTAAAGTAATTTGTTTGAGGGGGCTAAAATACTGTTTGTTGAACAGAGGACTGGCCCAAAGGATTTGTATTTTCATGACAGAGGAAAATTGTAACAAGGGTAAGTTGGAGCAACAGCAGACCCATGGCTCATAGGTTAAGCAGTTTTTTTTTTTTTTTTTCAAAAAATTGTCAGTAAAGCAAATGCGTCCTAACCTAACCTTGCCTAGTGCATTGTGCCCTGATGTGGTTGGGGGTCGGTTTCACACATCTGGTCATATGAAGATTTTGTTTGAGCCATTTCTGAGATAGTTGTACCCTCTGGTCTGCAGTTAACTTGTAAAGTTTATGATGGGGAAGAGCTGCACCCATTGGCGAAGGGACTTGTAAGATTATGTTACATGCCATTGGTTGACCTCTGTTCTTAGTTACTTTTCTTAGCCAACAGAACACATCCAGATCTAAAGTAACCTTATGTGCCTGCCTGACCTCATGTTCCCCAACAAGTATTTGACTGACTGACCAGATCCAGTCCACAGGTGCTGTCAGACATATCTTGAGCACTGTTGACAGGACTCAGGAAAAGCCACACTATAGGAAGTTTATGCTAGAGTGTAAAGAAGCCAATGCATAATCGTCTAAATATACTCGTACATCAATTGTGTGAAATACTCGATTGGATTTGCAGCTCAACCTGGTAGAGATTCAATACACTTAGAATCAAAGTAGTTGTTACCTTTAGAATGCTGAAATTGTCTTGAAATTTCCTTTAGTAACTTAAGTGTCTTTTCCAGAGTTGTACCAAGAAACTCCGAAACCAGATGGTGTCAAACCAATTGACAGAGAGAGATGCAGCACACGACACACGTTTACTGCTGGACCACCTTCCAGAATATGGTATTTGCTCTGTTCCTTTTTTATGGTTCTCCTGTGGGAAAGCTGAAGGTGATGAAGGGTTTCTTGTATTGATTATGCAACAGTTCGTTTGGGAAGAAAGAAAGGGACCCACAAGTTTGGATTGAGCTGTGATGAACCAAGGATAAAGGATATGTTGAACCCTGTACAGTATTTGCCCCTGAGGGTGCTAGTGCACTCCAGGCATTACTGAAGGGTGTTTGCAGTGTCCCTTAGGCCCCTAGCCTTACCCACTGTGTAGCCTTTGACCTTTTGACCTTACCTCCATTCCTACTTCCTTTCTTCATTGTTGCTGTCCAATCCCTCAGATTGACTTCATAGTGCGCGTGGGGTTTTCTCCCCATTCTATCTCTAGATCCTTGTTTTTATATAAGTGACTTACCAAGCAATTACATAGCTACTAGCTTTCCACACGGCACTCTTAAGAATCAAATTTTCACGGTGGCACTACCATTGCTAGTGTAGGTGACAAGGTCCTGCCCACTTTTGGGACTGGTAGGTACAACTCAGCAAAGACCTTCAATTCGTTTTCTGCCGGCTCCCCTGCACCAGGGAGAAGACATGCTGGAGGTCCAAGGGAGGCTGGTGGGGTTTGCCTATGGGTAGTTGCCCCCTCCACCGAGCCTGTTATCCATTCCCAGGCTGTGCTGAGTGACAATGGAAAGGCGTCTCTGTTAGTGCTTGGCATCTACCGTTGAGCGCCAATGGAAAGGTGTGTTTGTCAATGCTAATCATCTGTCATCGGACTCGGGTGACTTGTCGCCCAACAGGATGCATCAGTGGCTCCGAGTTGCCACCTCTAGGCCTTTGAAGAGGTATTCCGCCATTGTGAACAGTTCTCCTCCTCCTGTTAAGAGGTATAAGGAGACAAGTGCCAATCCACAACCTTCGTGCAGTTTCACTGTTCCACCTTTGGACAGCCAGATAGGCTTTATGAACCCAGATGCTGTGGCTGTTAGGTTACCTCAAGGCTCACTTCTGATCTTGCCTTCTCAGACTCTCTTCAAGTTTCTACCACCCTTCAACCCTTTTCAAATGCATATTTGTTTATACCTATTTTTTCAGAAAGATTCATTTCAGGTTTAGTCGCTCTTCTGAATTTGGTTACAAATCCTGCATTTCAGGATTTCATTTCAGGAGTTACAATTGTTACTGCTGCTCATTCTGATCAGAGAGTAAAAAAGTCGTCATGACTCAGTTACAACTTGTGTATTTCACTGGCTATTCTCTGAGTAGGACTACCAGTAGAGATGCTTCATTTCATTTTGGTTTCTCAGGCACAGCATCTGCTGCAGGACAGGTTTCT
This sequence comes from Macrobrachium rosenbergii, assembly GCA_039081455.1. NCBI lineage: Eukaryota > Metazoa > Arthropoda > Malacostraca > Decapoda > Palaemonidae > Macrobrachium > Macrobrachium rosenbergii. Next base: position 42,397 of record JANJGK010000916.1, on the reverse strand, counting down.
GTGTCGGCAATATTTCTCATGTCCCATGCAGCTTGCTTATCTGCAAGGCAACATTTTTATCTGTTAATTTATTTGTTTTTTCTTTTTTTAATAAGTGGGATTTCTTCTTTCTGTATTTCCATGTATTTCTTACTTCTTCCTGATGGACACCTTCATATTCTTTAGAAGCTTCTGGAATTTCAAGTCAGTGGCCCCTTTGGTGGGCTTGTTCCATATGATTATGTTTAAATTATTCTGAATAATAATAATGACTTCCTGTGACCTCATTTTCCACTCTGCTTGCAGGGGTTGAAGCCAGGGAGAGAAATGCTATCCAAATCTTGCATCACAACCATGGGTACTTCTACACCATGACCTTCCTGACTTCAAAATGAATAGAGGCAAGCAGTCATTATCACTGAGTCACCCACCAAGACCTCCTTTGCTCTACGAAGCGAGGTAAGAGATCTGAATTGATGGAACCTGAAAGTTGTTGCAATAACCATTGCCAATCATATGTAGGTGGTCATGTCTCTTCTCATTTTGGATCCTTCTTCAAAGTCCTTTCTGTGGTGAGCTGGTGTTTCCTCTTTGTCCACTGAGGTGCTTTCCTCCTTATTGGGCTGTTTTGTCGTGTTGTGGTTCGGTGTATTTTTGGTGGCTGTAGGAACCTTTGTGTGTGTGTGTTTGTCTCAAAGGAATTTGATCCTCTATAGACCCTGAATTCAGTTGCAGGAGACACCACCTGCTTGCAACAAGTTATGTTCCTGACAGCCGTTTATATGTTGAATTGTTTTGTAAGTTGGTTACTGTACTCTTCATGCCTACTTAAGTACAGTATGATGTACATTCAGTACAGTACTGTACACTTTTTCATCCTAAAACACAATACACTGTACATACAGTGCTGCATGTACAGAATAGGTGCTCAGAACAAAATCTGAACTTGAGTGTGGCAAAGGTGAGGGCTCTGAACACAACTTTAATTTGCGATCCTGTTTGTCTGTATCTCTGAATGATTGTCAGTTGAAAATGTTCATATGTAGGGTGGTGTCTGTACTTGATTGCTAAGTTTTGAATCCTGTGACACTGGAATAGTAATTTGTTATTGCCACTGAATGGTTTGGACCTGATTATTTTGTTTGCGTTGGTCTGTTTGTTGTTGATGCTGCAGGTGCAGAGCTCATCCTTCATGATGGATTCATCTTTGCCATCTTCATCAACGTTTGTACGTCGGTTCCTGCTTCCCTTTAATACACTGCAATTCACTTCATTCCGTCTTACGAGAACAAACCCCTTGTGCCAAGTAGGGCTGGATCCAACCTTAAGAGGATTATGTGACATCCCTGAAGTCTTTTGTGATGGATAAAGAGCAGGTTTTGTGGAAGTGTGAAGCAGTAAATGTTTAGCCTTGCTGTTGAACTTCTCGGTTCCAGAGGTCCTTCATTCCTCACACTGTTGGACTGGGGAGCAGCCTCCCTACTGAGATGTCATGCAGTTGGAACTTCTTCAAAGGCTCAGGGGAAGATGCAGTGCATTGCTCCCCTAATACTATTCTCCTTGCGTTTGAATACATTGTTATCTATTTATTTATTTATTTTATCTTTTTAATAAGTGAGATTCCTTCATTCTGTATTTCCCTTGACCTCCTCTTCCTAATGAGCAGCATATTCTTTAAAAGCTTGCATTTCAAGTCAGTGGCCCCTGTGGGTTTATTCCACGTGGATAGGGTCTTTTCTCTTTGAATAATATTAATAACAATAAAAAGAAGGACTATGGCTGTCATCTGTACAAAGAGAAAGGAAGGTGTTAACTATAGCCCTTATGATTCAGTCCTGTCTGTAGACAATGCCATATTCTGTTAAAAAAAATGTTAGAAAAATCCAGTCACATGAAGCTCTTTTGGGTGGCTGGTTAACTAAGGCTGCCGCTGTCCTTTGCATGACTCTCTCTGTGCTGCAGTTTGTTTCTCTTGAAAATGGTGGTGACTTCTGAGTAGATGGTCAGCCATTAGCTGGTCACTGGATATTACCCTAGCCTCTGTAGACTGAAAATAGGGGTAAACTGCTTGAAAATATCTGCAATGATGAGACTTGACTGAGGTATGATTTTGTTTCTTTGTGTTTCACTTAATAATATAGGATCTCGGTTGTTTGTTCTTAATTGTTCACAACAAAATAAGTGAATTGTTTGAAGGGTACTGTACAGGGCTTCACAATCTATATTTGACTCGAGAATCAATGCATTGAAATAGTGTCAACATTGTGGTGTTCAGCAGAGAGTAGTCTCTGTATGCTGCCTTTTCTGTTGTTTTCCTGAAGTTGGAAGCAATTATCTGTGCATAGCTGAAGTTTTCCACAGTTGGAAATGTGTTTCATTATTCCTCTGCATCACATATTATTTCCAAATTCAGAAAGTTCTTTGGATGCAGTGTTTATCTGCGTATGTTTTGGTTAACTGTTTACCAGCAGAAGGGATGCAGCAGCAGACTGTAGTGGCTGTATGGTGGGTATTCCTGTGATGTATGAGCTCTGTGTTTTCCACCTTGAATTTGACTCTTCCTGCTGGGGTGAGGAAGGAAGGAAGGAAGGCTTCTTTCTGCAGTGACATCAGCCCCAAGGACTGGGCCAGTATGGTCATGCAGAGGTATGAGAAGGGAAGGGCATCTGTTAGGAAGGGAAGGGCACCAGGTCAGAAATGTGTGTCTTTGGCCTGGTTCAGAGTTCCCTGCTCTCTCTGCAGGTCTAGGAAGAAGAAGAAGAGACCATCTTTGTTTCGGTTGAATGGAGATGAAGAACTTGGAGGTAGTACAGACACCACCCTACTTCCAAACATTCAACTTACAAACATTCAGAGGTACAAAACAGGATTGCAAATTATAATTGTGTTCAGAGCTCTCCCTTTTGCCACCTGTAAGTTCAGAATTTGTTCTGCACGCCTGTTTTATAAAGTACAGTACTGTAGGTACACAGTGAATTGTGTTTGAAGATGAAGAAACTTGCAGTGAAGTACTGTATTGACTATATCATACGGTAATTAGAGGCATTAAGAGTACAGTACCCACCTTACAGACAATTCAACATACAAACGGCCGTCCGGAACCATAACTCATTTGTAAGTAGGGAGGTGTCTGTGCTGGCTTCCTCCGTCATAGCAATTCTGCTGGAGTGAAACAAGAGTTCTGATTTTTGTGAGAGATTAAAAGGGTGGTGGAACTTCCATGTTGCCAAAACTGAGTGCCCCATTATGCCCTAGCATCTTCCTCCTCCTTTGTGGCCTGAAAGTTTCCTGGGGCACACCTCTGTTGCGGAAGTTCTTCAGTCCAAGAGAGGTTTGTGTGTATGGATCATGATAAAGATTAAATTATTATTATTATTATTATTATTATTATTATTATTATTATTATTATTATTATTATTATTATTATTATTATTATTATTATTATTATTATTATTATTATTTAGAAATAGAGAAAGTTCTAGACTTGGTCCTGGGTTACTTTCCAAACTCCTGATCATCTTTCAAAGAGACTGAGGGTTGGCAACTGTTTTCTCTTCAGCATTACTTATGAATTGAACTCGCATTCTCTTGCAGGTCATTGCTTCAAATGCCATCTGGGTAAATTATGTCCAATTTTTGAATGAATTATTAGTTTGAACCATACATTAATTTTGCAGATGATGTTGTTTACAGATTTTAGGATGAAACCTTGGAAAGTAGAATGTTCCTTTGTGATACCATGCAACAGAATGTTTGTATTTTTCCAAGTAAACTACTGACTTTTCTTAAAAGCATTTAAGCAGTGTATGATGCTCTGTCTTTGAGCAAGCAAAATATGGCCTTAAATTATCCACAGTATTGAAGTTGAGAAAGATTTGGCAAACATTTATGTATTTTAATGATACTGTAATGAAGTTTGAAGTTGTAAGAGAAGTGAACAAGTAGTATGATGGCCAGTTTGAGTGAGATGAGGGATGGTTCATTTGGAATGGGAGCGAACATTATTGGGCTGCAATGGAGTAGTACTCGACTCATTAGTGTGAGCTGTCAGTAAGAAATACTGTACGTAGTGTTGAGAGCTGATTTTGACCTGTTTGTCATTTTTTACAATTTTTTAGTTAGAAGACAATTCAAGTAGAGTTCTTTTGACAATTAACCATGACTGGGATACCTGATCTGTAAAAAAAAATCTTTCCAGATATTGTGGCTGGAAGGGACTCTACAGAAGAAGTGCTGAACATATTGTTGTTGAAGGAAATGGAGATCACAGCAGGCAAGTCCTTCCCTCTGTCATCTGGAAGGAAAGGACCACCCCTCCCGCCCCCCCCCCCCCCCACCCTTCCCTTCAATTCAATGTCTGTCTCCACTTGAGGGCAGCATCGAATGAACTGGGTATGAATATGTAATGGTTAGGAGTTGCTTTTGTTGATTGCTGGAGTAAATTGCTTGTGTTTATTTGAGGAGCTCTCAGTGGTTAGAGATCTCTGGTTTCATTACTGTACTGTTGCTTGCTAATCCTCTCTCTCTCTCTCTCTCTCTCTCTCTCTCTCTCTCTCTCTCTCTCTCTCTCTCTCTCTCTCTCTCTCTCTCTCTCTCTCTTGAAGGTGTTCTTGGTCTTGTGAGGTGTTGAGAGTTTTGCTGTATGCTATTTATGCCAGAAATGTTTTGGGGTTCCAGAATAAGCATGAGATCATTTACTGTTGAAGGATGTACAGCAGTGTACAGTATAGCCTTTGGTTTTGCAAGTGACTGCCATCAGTATTATGTGTTATAAATTTATGAGAAAGAAGAGCATTTTGGAAGTTTATAGCTGTGGTATATAGTGGTAAACTTGGTGGGTGTGTTAGTCGTTTGCTCAAGAGATGCATCAGATGTCTTCTTGTATCCCCAGTGGAAGTTTGGGTCTAGACTGTAGGCCTTCTGCTGGTTGGGAAGTATTAGTCACCTTCCAGTTAGGGCATGAAAGATGTGGACTGATGAAGAATGAGTGTTTTGCAGGAAGAGAGAGAGAGAGAGAGAGAGAGTGTGTTTGGAGGATGCAAGAAGGTTGGGTGTGGGATGGGCTGTTTGTACTTGTCAAATATATTCCCTAATAGGAACTTTGCTGCATGAAAGGTTTCATTGTGCATTGAAAAGGTTTTGTCAAGTGAAGGTCTCATTGCTGGGCTTATGTGTAGTCCTCTCTTTGCCCAGCATTCCTTGGGAACAGAGAACAAGTACGTGCAGGATATATCATCATCTGGTACCCTAATGTTGGCCTCTGAATTTTCTGAAGGATGAGTCAGGACTACCAAAAAGGAACTTTCCAAACAGCCAATCTCTGCGACAAGCTTAGCTGGTCAGTATGGGAGTTATTCCCATTGATGTTTGTCTAGCATGATCCTGATGCTCTTGGTACGAAATTGAACCTATGTTTTGGTCAGTTGATCTCTGTGAATCATAACTTATTTGTTTCTTCACTTCACTCTGTGACACGTTCTTTGGCTCCTCTGGGTTGGGAACATCTTCTGTCAGTTCAGAATATGAATTGTTGAGTAGGGGTCAAAGGTGTCAAGTTCTTGAGGGTAGCAGAGGTTGTCTTTCAGGAGAATGAGAGAGAATGGCACCCAGTGGTTGATGTATCACAAGGAGCTTCTGTGTTGCTTACCCCAGGTTCTTGGACTGGTTTTTTTTCCTTTAGAATACCAACGATTCAGTTTCTTTGGACGCTAGGAGAATGATGAATGGCCTATTTATGCACAAACAAGCAAGGATGTATTGTTGAGGATCCAGGGCGTGGAGAATCCTTCCTGAACCAAGCTAGGACTGAACAGTAGGTCCTTTGAGAGTTGACAAATAGAAAAGGATGTATTAGTTGGTGGTTATGACAAGAATAATCAGATCAACCTTGGTTGTCCCAATATAAGTTACGTTCTGGCAAGATAAACTGTGTAGGCTTCAAGTGAAATTGGTCTATAACCTATATATACACATCAAGAAGTCACTGGCCTGTAACCATTCGTTTCCTTGACTGTAAAGTCTATTGTCATCGTCATAATCTTAGAATGTGTTAAAATGTGGTGGAAGGGTGACTATACAAATATAATATACAGGTGATGCAAAGTTCCAAGCAGTGAGACTGAAAACAGGCTGCAACACTTGTAACAGGTGGATACAAATACTAGTTGTACAAGAAACACTTTTCCTCTCATCTGTATAGGATTGTATATTACAGAATACTACTTGTGACCAGCTAAGTATGAAGGGAACATTTTCATTCGCATTCAGTAAGAAGAAGAAGAACTAAATGGTTGTTAGTGATTATTATACAAATGCACAATTTTTTCCATAGCTCCAAGTGAGCTCTAGAATTCTTAATTAACACTCTTGAGTTCAGGACTGACTTAGAGTCGAAATATAGTTACCAGTTACTAATCAAAACATTTTTCAGCAGGTTATCATGTGAAGGGATATTTTATTTATTGCTGTCAGGAACTTGTTCACATCTGGATTGAAAGGTTCAAGAGGCTGATTTCTAGAGTTGTGGAGTCTAGAATACTTTCAAGGAGAAAAAACTCTATAAAAAATATTGAATAATTGTTGGAAGGTCTTGAAAGCTGCATATTCTACACAAATACAGGTAAACAGTTTAGACTTGTTTGGCAGGATTTCATATAAGGAAAGGGAGCCAGAGTTCCAGATTGCTTGCAAAAAGCAATGTACAAAGCAGCAAATAGAGTTAACTATATTTAGCTGATCTAAACATGAGTGGCCAAGTAATATCTGTAATCAATTTATTTCATATAGTTCTTGGAGTAAGGGATTTAGATTCTGTTCTGCTTCTTGTAGAATGGATGAGACTGATTCAGTACATGGATAGTACAGTCAAGACCAGAAATTGCTTTCAGTAATGGGAGATCTGTACTTCACTACCATTTTGTATACAAGACCTGATACACCTTTTTTTTTCTTATTTCAGAACACCACCACCACTAGCAAGATCGACGAGTTCCCACCATTGAGAAAGGAAGGACCCCAGAGGCGTGGAAGGAGGTTGCCAAGATGATTTCTTCAACCAACTCTATGAAACTAAACAAGGCTGGGTCATTCTGCCCAGGGTACAATACAGTGCTGTTGAAGCAGGCAATTTTAGATACAACGAATACTTGCCATATTATGCAGGAGAGGAGGGGAGAGGTGCCTTCAGACTGTGCACAGAGAGGCCCTATGAAAGCAGCGTGCATTTTCAGTGCCCTGTGAGAGTGGTTCAACTGGTGCAGATGGGTAAATATGAAACGTTTGATTTGTCACAGAACAGTAAATTTTATTAGGACCAATATTTTGATAATATGAGCAATGCATTAAATAAAACCTTGTATTGCCTATACCTTGAACTACTGTAATTAAGTAAAAAAATCTTGATATAGAAATCATAAAGACTTTCTCTCTACAGGTTTTGAAGTAAAAGATCTTTATATAGAAATTTCTCTCTACAGGTTTTGACTGCTGCATCTGGGAAGAACTGATACACAGCAGTATTTACACCTGAAGCAAGGAAGGTCTGCAGATAACAACCACACCCTGACAAGGTGTAATGGAAAATAAAGTGTTTAAAAAAAAAAGTCTGCACTCAGCAAGCTGTCATAGAGGTTGCATCTACAAGTCCCTGTAACTGCATGAATTCTACAATAAATAAAAACTATATATACTCAAAAGTTCTTGCAATAAATTCATCTATACAGTAACTTGAACGCTTACAAGCTTCTTACTGCTAAGCAGTTTGTCCTATGTACAAGACCTGTTACAGTACATGTCTCCTATAAACCGTGTAGAGAACACCTAGGTCAAGAAGGCCTGTCAACTGCCACTGAAGAAGCAGAGCAGTTGCTGCCCAGACTTGTTGTAACACAACATTGGAGTTGTTAGGCTGTCTACCAAGGTCGGTGGACAGCCATATATAGGGACAGGCTTTACCAGCGCCTTCATCTCTTCTGCCACTTCACTGGCAATGAGAAACTGAAAGAAGAGGAAAGGTATTTTTAATTTTCAAACACACATAATGCCAATCAAAATGCAGTATATTAGCAAAGCAAAGCATGAGTTAACTCAAGATTTTACTGTTAGCTCAAAGTACTATTATTTCTTTTTTGTATATAAGCTTATTATTTTAAAAAATGATACATTTCATCACGTTATAATTGATTATAAACAATCATTTATTTATAATCAATTATAAACAATTTCTATACAAGCAATTGAATTTCACCATGGTGCTTTCTGTTACAATGAAAGCACTAATGGCCAAAAGAGCTGTATTATTATATACCTGGACTACAATTGCATCCTGGCTGCATCCAAGAAGTTCTCCTTGGAGGATGGATCCTACATCTGTGAATTGTCATTTGAAGCTTCTGTTTGTCCAGATGTCCTCAAAGTGGACATCAGTAGACCTCAAAGTGGACATCAGTAGACATGTCGGTGGGATGACGTGGACACAAAGGGCATCACTTCCTGCCCAGGCCTGATTTAGAGAATTCTTGAGACATCTTCATTGCCATATCTGATCCACTTGCTTACTGTAGATATCTTGAGCGTCTGACCTGAAAAACAGAAAGTGAATTGTGAGAAGACAAACTTTTCAGAAGACGTCGTAATGTTTCTCAGTACAGGCATCCAAAAATTGTGTACTGTTTCTCTTTAAAAGTATTCCACAATTACTGTTCTCTATCTCTAACATTTGTAAAAGGCTTTCTGGCCAAAATGATGAAAGGTCTTTTTATAGAAAAAAACAAGTGAGAGAGAAAAGCCCTTTTTTTCCTACAGAACAGGACAGAGTACATGGTGACGTTCTGACATCTTGCACTTTGAAAAGGCCTTACAAAATAATAGAGAGGCCTTTATGAATATAGAAAAAATAAAAAAAAACTTTTAGAATATAGAAAATATTATGACAAGAGGCCTTTTTGAATATAGAAAATACAGCAAGACGCCTTTTTTAAGTATAGAAAATAATATATAATAAACAATGTAATTCAACAGACAGGCCTTTTTCAATATAGAAATATAAAAGCCATGCCTTTTTGAGTATAGGAAATATGACACAGCCTTCTTTGAACTGACAAAACATGACAAACATCCTTCTCAAAGATCCAGAAATGATATCAGTATGATATCAGTGTTGCAGTTTTGGCAGGGAAAAAGACCTTTCTCACATCACTGCAAAATCATGGTGCAGTACACACCTCAAAAGTATGTCATTCATAATACTGAACGATACACTATGGTACAATATTTGTACCGTGTGGTACAATATTCACAGTATTTTGATGAAAAAATGGTACATTATTTGTACCGTGTGGTACAATATTCAGACAGTATTTTGATGAAAAAATTATGTGGAACAAAGACTAATCAGATTAGCTTGCTGATTTTGGGATTAACTGAGCAGATTATTTTGTCTAAATCTCAAAACACTCTCAGAGGAGAGAGAGAGAGAGACCTACACCACAAAATGGTTATGAATGGAATAAAAACTAACATTGTAGATATTGGAAGATACGTTGCAATAAAGGAGACACTTACTAGTTCTGGTGTATTAGAAGATGTATTGATGTATCAGCTGATGTGTTCATACATCCTCCTCACACATTCATACAAGTTCTGATGTTCCTTTGGCCTTCGTGATGTGTGATGTTTATTTTCCAAAGAAGTTTGCCTGAAAAAAAACAACTGAATGAGATCATTGCTTAGAATTTTAACATTATTTTGCTAACCTAAATAAATATAGAAAAATATAAATAAAAATCAACTGCAAAATATTTTTAATATATAAATATATACATATATATATATATATATATATATATATATATATATATATATATATATATATATATATATATATATATATATATATATATATATATATATTACTGTATCTCCTTAGAGTGGGTTGCAATTGTAGAAAATTTATTCTAAAATGTAATTGTTTTAAGCAGGGAGGATATGTTTAAAATTAAAATGTTGTAATTAGCAAAAATATGTTTGAAATGTAATGGTTATAATTATAGAAAGTTTATTTAAAATAAGGAGGTTTTCAATTAGGGAAAATGCACTTGAAAATAAAGGGTTATATTTAGGGAAAAGTGATTTAAAATCTAAAAGTCATAATTGGGAAAGATCTGTTTTAAATGTAAGGGTTATAATTATTAAAAATACAACTGTTTTATTTAGGAAAAATTTAGTCAAAATGAAAGGGTTATAATTTGGGAAAGAATATTCCAAATGTCAGAATTATTACAGAAAATATATTTGACAGGTGAGTTTTATACCTACTGAGAACCTATTCAAAATGCAATTGTTTCAGATTGGGGAAAATATACCTTTACTGAAAGGTTATAATTGGGGACAACTAATTTAGAATATAATTGTTGAAATTAAGAAAAAATTATTTAAATTGCAATGCTTACGAGGAAGGAATGATTTAAATGTAGGGAATAATGGCCATGGAAAATTTATTAAAAAGTAATTATTTAATTACCGTCTATTTCCGTGTATCAGACGACCTTTCGATAAGACGAGGTCAAAACTCAGGGCAAATTTTCATGAATTCGCCTCATATCTGTAGAATATGGCGACTGCCAAATTACAAACCATCTGTGTAGAGGCCCGCTCTTGGTCATGTGAAGACGATGTTATCACAAATGTCGTTCTCCTTGCTGTGTCCTTAGACATTTACAATAAACGAAATAACAGCCGATTCTATATCATGTTCTTCCTACACATCGCCTCAAAGGGAAACATTGTTTTGTTTACGTCTCATGACAACAGTCACAAACAGCCAGGTGTATTCATGGCCATTTGCCTATACTTCATCGACAATCACAATCTGTCTGAGTCAGCTAAAATTTCTTATTAACTTTCCGTGCAATCATATCACTCACAGAATGTGACTGAATACAGTTTAGGCCAAAGGCCAAGCACTGGGACCTATGAGGTCACTCAGCGCTGGAAAGGCAAATGAGAGTAGAAAGATGAGAAAGGTGAAACAGGAGAAAAACCTCAAAGCAATTGAAGAAGAAGAAGAAGAAGAAGAAGCTCTATGAATCAATTGTTGGGAGAGGGTTGAGGATAGCAAGATGGAAGAAAGATAATATGAGTGGAGGTACAGTAAAAGAAATGAAATGGGTTGCATTTATGGGTCAAAGGGACGCTGCAAAGAACCTTTAGTAGTGCCTACAATGCACCCAGAGAGGTGCACTGACAGCAATAACCCTCTACATGGAACCACCAGGAAAAGAAGAAAATATGAGGCTAGTTTGAAAAGAAAGGTTGTCTGTCATCCAAAGTTGTGTTATGTACCACCAAAATGATAATGAATTTTTTATGAAAAATGAATATTATGTTATCCTGAATGTTATTACTACCGTAATTACACCACCTTTAAAATTTCTGAAAGGTTGCCGAAAGATAAAGGCTGCTGTGAGAGCAGCAACCATAACTCGCTCAATGTTTACATTTGTCAGCTGACATTGCAAAGATAAACAGAAGTTGATTTCATTGATATGGAATCATTCCTTCAATAGGCTGTTTATTATGAAGATATGCCAATAATATATGAGGTAAAAATGGGTTTATTATCTTTACTGTCAGTTTATTTCATAATGTGAATCTTTTCATGTACTTGTGTCGTTTGTTATCGCACCTAGGCTGAAGCTAGCATGCTGAGAAACATCACTTAGGACACAATAAACAATGCATAACTTCCACCGACAATCGGCTTTAATGGACGCCCTTTAGTCCGTTAAATATATCACATAAATTTATCCTCAGAAGTAATGTGAACACACCACAATAAAAGGAATTGAGTCTAAACTCCCATACCTTTTGACACATTGAAAAAGGATTTGGGTTTAAGCTCCCAGGTTCCAGGTTCATAAAACACCTGACACCTGTGCTTCAGTTCAACCCTCAAGTTTCAATCACATCACTTTTCAAACCCTAGAAATGATTCGTACGATTCGCTTCCATTTATTGGCAAACCATCGCATTCCTTTTATGCCAGTGGCAGTTAAGGGGAGGAACACCAAAACCTTGAACGGCCTCTAAACTCTTGAACAATATCTCAACATCAGTCATGTACCAATCAAACAAAGCCTTTCTAAGACACCTCTCAACAATAACACCTGAACTCATCCTGACCAATGTAAGCTGATTACATTCATGTCAAAGACTGGAGAACACAGTTGTGTGGTGACCAACTATACCTATTATTCGGAAGATGAATCTGATTCATATGGAACAAGAAGCCCACCAAAGGGGCCACTGACTTGAAATTCAAGAAGCTTCCAAAGAACATTGTGTGTTCACTAAGAGGAAGAAGTAAGAGGAGGTAAAGGAAAATGCAGAAAGAAGAGATCTTGCTTATTAGAAAAGAAAAAAAATATTAATAAACAGATAAAAATGTATTAAAATGGAAGGAGAATAGTATTAGGGTAGTAATGCATTGCATCTTTGCTTGAACTTTTGAAGAAGTTCCAACTGAACGACATCCTCTGAGGGAAACTAGTATGAGGACAGTATAAGCATCAGCTAAGCTAACACAGCCCTTACAAATAACAGCACAGACACTCACACAAACAAAGCGACGACTGAACGAAAGGTAAAGAATAGTACCGAAATGTACAAGAATTGTATATTGTACTGTATACAGTCTGCTGTATTTTAATCTCAAGGCCAACAGAACCTTTCCCTTGTATACAGAGAAGTAACAAGGGTCCCAAACCACTACCTTGCAGAACACCACATATGACAGGGTCTGTACACAATGAAAATGCAGATCAGTACTCTCTCTCTCTCTCTCTCTCTCTACTGGTGGTCACTTTCACAATTCTGAATGCATTAGATGACATACCCTTCATAAATAATAATTTAGGGTTCCTACAAAAGACAGGGGGATTCAACCAGCCCACACGATTAAAAGTATATATATATATATATATATATATATATATATATATATATATATATATATATATATATATATATATATATATATATATATCACACAATATGCGAGGAGAGAGAAAGAGAGAGAGAGAGAGTGGGGGGGAGGGGTTTGTGGACAGAAGAATGAGCAATGTTTAGCAAAATGGCATTACTGTGTGTCTGACTGCCAATTTTGTATACTACCAAACATTACACACACATAAACTAGGTTACTGAAGATAGCTGACAGAATATAAAGAAATATTGTTATCTGAAACATAGCATACAAAAATGTGATTGAGGTCAGCGAGATAGTAAGGAATTGCTCATGATACATTTAAAATAGACTCAACCTACTTCCTTTCACTGCAACACACCAATCAAGGAACATCCGATCTGGCAATGAGGAAAGGCCCTTTCAAAATGTTCTGAAAACTCACATCTCAAGATGACCACACGTCACCCACAGCACCCATTCTTCAATGAGGACTGAAACTAACAGGAAAAAGATGGTAACAGGTCTGACAATGCATGAATCAATCATTCAAGTTCTACTTTGGAGACAGAATAGAATAGAACATATAAGTTAGGCCAACGGCCAACCACTGGGACCTATGAGGTCGTTCACTGCTGAAAGGACAATTGAGAGTAAAAGGTCACAAAGGTGTAACAGGAGGAAAACCTCAAAGCAGTTTCACGATGAATCAACTGTTAGAAGAGGATGGAAAGATGGAAGAAAGAATATGTACGGAGGTACAGTAAAAGGAATGAAAGGGGTTGCAGCTATGGGCTGAAGTTAAGCTTCAAAGGCCCTGAAGTAATGCCTACAGTGCACCGTGTGTGAGGTGCACTGACGGCACTTCCCCCCACGGAGACTGTGGAAACTGATGCTTCAAGAAAAACCCACAATACAGCACTGAACAGTTACCAGAATGAGCACTCTAAGACCAAAAGTATGTCGTGTATAGGAAAGCAGCCCTGTCATTCACATGCAGAGAGGTCAGGAGAGAGCATCACAATTATGAAACAGGAAAAATCAACACAAAACTGACATTTACTTCACATTTCAAAAATAAACCCTAAAGAGCTAGGAACCTGACATGTAAAACATATTGGGGAGGGTGGATTATCACAAATGATGATGAACAAGCCTACTACAGGGGCCACTGGCTTGTAATTCAAGCTTCCAAAAATTATGATGTTCATTAGAAAGAAGCAACAGAAGGAAATAGATCACTTATTAAAAGAGAAAAAAATAAATGAACAAATAATAAATAGATAAAAATGCAAGTAAATTATGAAAGTACAAGGAGAACTGTATTAGAGTAGTAATACATTGCATCTTCGCTTGAACTTTTGAAGTTCCAATTACACGACATCCTCTGAAGGGAGACTGTTCCACAGTCCAAAGGTGTGAGGAATAAAGGACCTCTGGAACTGAGGAGTTCGACAGAAAGGTACAGTTATTGCAAGGCAGTGATAAAACAGGTTTGGGTGCATGTATTAATGGCAAGTACAGAGGCCTCTAAGAACTGTCAGTTCTCCAAGGGAGTTTGTAAAAAGAGGTCACATGTGAATAACTTACCACAGACAACAAATGAAAAAACTGTCAAATGGCAAATAATCTTGTTTTCTCATCAAGCTTTCCTACTTGAGGTCTTGGTTAAAATAGCCTTGCCCTCCATTTTGCAGACGTCACTCAGATGCTGGAGTTGTTGTTCTCAGGGTCACGACAATCCTGAAATGAAGTACAAAGCTATTCATTTGAAACTAAAAAATCTTCTCTATTCCATCAATCTTGAACGAACCATCAATAATATAAGAATAATTTAAAAAGCATAGTTTCATGATAAAAAGACTATTACCAAAACATGGACTTTTTTCAGCTGAAGGGTGTAACTGGAAAACAGCCATTTTCCATAAGACATAAAAAAAATGCTGACATATCAAACTTCATAGCAATGGAATGCAATACAAAGTTTAGGCCAAAGGCGAAGCGTTGGTCCTCTAAGGTCACTAAGCACTGAAAGGGAAATTGAGAGTAAAATGGTTTTCAATGTGTCACAGCAGGAAAAACCTTGCAATCGCACAGTGAAACAATTGTTAGGTGAGGGTTGAAAAGAAAATGAAAGAAAGAGAATATGAACGGAAGTACAGTAAAAGGAATGAAAGGGGTTGCAGCTAAGGGCTGAAGAACGCTGCAAAGAACCTCAAGTGCTGCTTACAGTGCATCACGTGAGATGCACTGCCATGGAATCAAACTTTACAGGGAATAACTGATACCTGTCATCTAAGCCTCTAAGGAAAAATATTTCATTACTTGTACTATTTTCATGATAAATGAGCTTTAATGAGGCTACGGAACCCTTGAGGACTTGTTCCTAAATGGTGTATAAATGGAAGGAAATGAAGAAGCTGAACAGCTAAGTACAGATGAAAAGTAACAGATGAAACTTAAAGGGCAACGCAGGTGTAGGGCAAAGAGACGAGACAAAACAAGGAACCTTTGTTTCCATCGACACTGTTGGATGATGATCTCATAGAAGCTCTCACGTGAAGAAGCCCTTCAGTAATGTACAAGCATTCAGTTTATATCTTCCGTTGTATAGCAACTCATTTTAAGCATCTACAATGCAATCAACTGCATCCTTGGTACCAAAGTTCTCTTAGAACTCACGTCATAGTCCACAAAACTGGGCCATTTCATTTTCCACCCTGTGTATCGTGGCAATGAAGTGGTCCGCAGGCTAGGCAAGAAAGGGGGTGTTTGGAAGGAAGAACCAGGTACTCCATGGCCTTAGGGTGACTGGGAGTTTCCTAAATGAGAAATGAATGACTATAATTGGAGTTGTATTCCAACAACATATATTACTCAAGGACAACCGAAACATAGCCAGTCATGTCCCAATGATTAATGGCTGTTGTCAGCCATATCCCTAAATGAACTTTCTAATCACTCAAAGCTGTTCACAAGCAAACCCCGTGAAAGTTCTGGAATTTCTGACCAATAAAAGAGTGTTAGGATCAGATCTATGACTAAATTGGAAACAAACACAAATCTCAGGCCATTCCAGGCTGCCTTGAACACTGACATGGTTGCAAGCTATAAATCATCGTGATTCTTAAAGCACTCAAACCAAAATAATTTGCACCAAGGATCCACTTACAATCTGAATGAACAATATAATCCCTGAAAATGTTCCACAATGACAAACCCTTTCCAATGAATCAATATAAAAAGGAGGCTACAACTGGCATCTTCTTGTAGGAATGAGGATATGGTTGCTTTCCCTATGTGCTATTATTGGAACTTGTCCTTATGTACACCAAACACCCCCATGCAACCTCACTTCAAGAGCCTTTGTCATCCACTTACCAGTCAAACTACACTCATTACTGGAATTATGATTCGCAGACATTTTCTCAGTGTTCATACAATAAAGAATTTCTTCAGCGCAGTGTGTCCAATATTTCAACAACTTCCACTGACTAAAAGGACAACAAAATATCTTTGTAACTCCATGAATCACAACACATTCAATCGTTTCAAGCACAGAGTAATGACTTAAAAACAAAAAAAAAAGGGTTATACGGCCACATGCACAACTGACCAACACATTTTTGTGATTACAGTAACCTACTTCTCACCCATTTGTTGGGCAATCAACGAAAGGGAAAAACGATATACTGTGCAGTATAAGATCGACCTCCTACAGGTTAGTAAATGCAGTCTAGCAGACATTTTCTTACAACACATCCAGACAGTAGTGAGCAGAATGTCTGAGATTCTGAGATGGAATGCTTGTGACAATAATTAGACAAGAAAAGCTCAGCATTACCATGCACAATTGATCATTTAATACAGTAGAGTTTAAGCATTCAATACACAAAGGCAAGAAACTCCATGGAAAATACAAGTGTTGTCAGACTCCACCTGGTGAGTTCAAATTCACAAACCAAAAAGTGAAGAGTTTTCTTATATAACTGACTGATTATACCTGAATGGTATCCCAGTTAGGAAGCTGTCCTCCTAATTATGGTAACCCCAAATCAGTCATTCACTGTTACCTTTAACCAGGACCCAGTTGCCTGTTCCTTATAGATACTCACTTTTCGTAAGATTGGCCACACCTGTCAATCATATATGAACTGCATAAGGCGTTAGTTACAACGTAGAAAGTCGCTTTCAGTAATATCCTCCATCATCACATTCCTTGGAAGTTTGCTCTGGCGTCATGTTCCTCATTCTTCGTCTTATTTTCAAAAGTCTGAAACGAGAGAAAAAATAAAATACTGACTTGCAAAGCAACAAGAATTGTTCTGTGAATAACAGTCCTCCGAATGTAGTTAGACTTATAACTGGAGAAAGCTTGTGGTCATGTTCAATGGAAATAGCCAGAGAGTAAAATAATTCCTAACTTTCTCAACAATCAGAAAACTACCCTCTATAAGAACAAAACAAAGAGTTTCCTTTCTAGGAGTCAGGCATTGCTCATACAATAAGGTTAGCAAATCTTAAGTCTTTTACACAATTCACAGCCATTACTAATTAGTCCAAGGAAACTACAATAAACTTGAACATATAATTGCTATCACAAAATAAAACAAGTAAAAAATGTGCCCAAGTTTCTTCGGCAAAATAAAGTTTTCTGTATAGCGCATAAACTATCTTTACTTGGTCTCTGTATAATGCTGTATGAGCCACGGCCCATGAAACTCTGAGCCAGCCATAGTGGCCTGTGTTGTTGCACTGCCAGAAGCACAAACTTGGCTAATTTTACCCTTATATAAAATATAAACTACTGAGGAGGCTAGAGGGCTGCAATTTGGTATTTTTGATGACTGAAGGGTGGACGATCAACATACCAATTTGCAGCCCTCTAGCCTCAGCAGCTTTTAAGATCTGAGGACAGACAGACAGACAAAGTTGGCATAATAGTTTCCTTTTCAGAAAACTAAAACTCATTAAATGAAAGACTGTAAATAACCAACTGAGAAAATGACAAAGTTTTCAGTTCCTGAAACTGCCCTTGAATTCTGAACTCTCTCAGTAGCTAGAAAATTCTACCCTCAGTAAAAACAAAACAATGAATTTCTTCTCTACAAAATGTGCATTATTCATAATGGTCAAAATAATAGTTGTCTCAAATACTGACATTAGCATTCATATCTCAGGCGTTGGAGCATTATAAACAAAAAATCTAAAAACAATCAAGTCATTTTGATCAATATCACGCTGACAAATCACAGATGAGCTACTCACATTTCAAAAATTGCTCTACAAAACTCTGAGTATATCATTTAAGATGGTTCTGTCTGTTTACTATAAAAGGAATTTTAAAAACTTCACCTACTCTGAACAGGGGCTTTTTCTCGGAGTGAGAATTCAACGTGACCTCACAGGTGGTCAAGTCAGGTCAAATTCTTTGGAAAATCCAAAACCTTTTTTTGTAAAGCATTGATTCATGGGCTAAATAAAAATAACCTTGGTAAACATAAAAGAGACAGCCACAATAAGGTATTATTTATGAATACAATTTTTAGGCTAAACAATACAGAAAAACAGGTGAGGTAAGTAGAGAAACTGACCGAGATAATGACAAATTTGCCGTCTTTTGCCTGTTTTTACACTCATCCCCGAGGGGCTGGTACTAAACACAGCATCCACTAGAGCTCCTGCCCCATTCAGCACCAGCCCCTGGGGGATGAATTTCAAAACATAGACGAACGACAAAAAATTTCTCATCATCTTGGTTCATTTTTCAATTAGCTCACCTGTACTGCATTCTTTGGAATGCTTGAATTTCAAGCCTCTGGGCCCTTTTGGGCGGCTTCTTATTCCACATGAATAGGGTTCTTCATCTTCTGAATAATAATAATAATAATAATAATAATAATAATAATAATAATAATAATAATAATAATAATAATTCTATACACACTCTTCCGGGCTATACTGTTTAGCCTGAGGGCCAATTGAGAAAGACAGACAGACAGACGCAGGTTCTGCCGACCACAACCAACCCAACCATCCCTAGAATGCCTTGTCCTAACCTAACCTGACCTTACCTTACCTTCCTATCCTGACTTCGTGCACCATGCCCTGGCTTGGCCAGGGTTGGGGACGTCCTTTGGACCCCTTTGACCCCCACAAGCAGCACTAAACATGGGAAAGGCTCGCAAACCACCCAGATTGATATTTAGGAAGGCTATGCCCACAATACCCATCCCAGGCTGATGTATGGGTCAGGTCCCCCTCAAATACCCTGGGACTCTCTAAGGGAATACCCTGGGGGTGATATTGTAGCCTACCTGACGTTTGACAGGTGTTTAGGGCACTTTTTCCTACACGCTGCCTTTAAATGACGCTTGAAAATAAGTGTCAATGAAATAGCAACTTAAAGGGACATATATATATATATAATGACTATTCGTTAAGCAATACAAGGGTAATTCGTTACAGACACGAATCGGAGACGTTACTTCGAATGAGGGAAGCACAGGGAAGGAACGCTTACCGAAAATAAGTAGTAATTTGGAGACATTTTGGCAACAGGTCCCTCCCATCTGGCGGTTTGTGTTTACATCCTGGGTGATGAGAGACAACGAGCCTAAAATAAAAACCTAAAATATATATGAAATCGTATTATGATTTCTTGGATATAATTTAATCATTCTCATTAAAATCTTATATTTATTTATTATCATATTCAAATTCATATTCAATGTCATATGTATGATGTTAAATTTAATATCCTTATTCTTCGCTAATTCCCTTTAGGCTCGTATTTGAATTATTTTCATAAAAATTTTGATTGCATTTGATATCATATTTAATATTTACGTTCAGCATCATACTTATCATATGTTTAAGATTGATATTCTTCGTAATTAACTTTAGGTTCGTCGTTTTTACGAAATTCATGGGGCCTGCGACGCTATAACCACCTATTGGCTCTTTAAGTAGCTAAAATAACAAAAAAAAAGCAAAAATTAACACTAATTCCTAACTGGCAACTTCGTTTGTTTACACAAACATCTAATCTTCGATTTTACGTAAACATCAACTAATTTCAACTATCTAATACAACAAATATATTAAATATATATTTTAGCTTTCTCTGAAGTTAAAATTGATTGATTTTTTAAAGCTGAATTTGTTCAAATAAAGCAAAATAATTTTTTTTAAGCAACTCTTAAACTTTTGGCTTTGTACAGCATAGAACTATTGTCTAACCTTTTAATAATTCAATGTAGAAATACTTATAGTAAAGTATCAGTGATATATAAGAAAGATATTAATATATTACAATTATTAGTATAAAAAAACTACCTTTAATGAAGTATTTTGATTAAAACCGAGAAATCTCCAAGGTGTTTTCATATAGATGCCTGGTAAAACAAACAGCAAAATGAACTTTGAAAATTGTCACAGATTTATAAGTAAGACACAGCATATTATTCTATCAATCAATAAACAGACAATTCAGAGACACTTGTTAAATAAAATAAAGTATCTATAAGTGTTAATTAAATGTAAAGTTACATTTGATCTCAAAATTAGACACTTTGGGGATAATTACTTAAGTTGTACTGTAATATATTATCTTGGCACCATTCAGAGGGAAAATCGAATATTTCATGAATGAAAGATGACGTCACTGGCCCCTGAAGTGCTACTGGTTTCCATGGAAACCAAAGTGTGTTTACAAATTTCAAAACAAAATTTATCTGTTTTTTCAATAAAATCTAAACAATAAAAATCAAAACTTACATGAATTATTTATATATATATATATTTAATTTATATTTTATTGTTATTTTGCTCTTTAATTGCCTAAATTATCAATAAAAATATAAGTGTATGAGATCGCTACTCACGCCGTATGGTTATACTGCTAAATTGTCGTCTGCCTCAGTTCAAAAAGAAGGCAGAACTGGCAACTTGCGCTTAAATTTATCATCGTTTACGTTCGATAAATAAGTAATTCGGCGATTTGCACATCAATTATTTGCAAGAATACTCATTAATATACACAGAAATATGGCACAATGAAGAAACTGAGTTTTGGTACATAACCAATGTATAAAAAACAAATTTTAAAAGTAACTAAAAGGCAACTCTTCTATTCTCCCCATTCAGAAATTTCTCATAAACGCTGAAAACAATTACCAAAACTGCACTGGATATCACCTTACATTTTTGTACTTGATATATTTCAAAATAGCTTTGTGTATTATTTAAATCAGTTTTAATTATTTCTTAGATATATATCTTAAAATATTACCCATCAGGATTGTTCAAAAGATGACACCAAAATATATATATATTGGATTGCTTTTTCTCTCAGTATGGTCATACTGCAATCAGCATCAGCTGCCTGGAAAACCATAGATGAATCTATATACTTTTAACATTAAAAATCCCATTATAAATTCTCGTAATATATTAAAAAAAGCTTATTTAATATTTTAAATGAATATTTTAAATTTTTATCAATAATAATGCTCTATAAAAGGCATATAAAAGAAATTATTTGCATGTTCTTATTTTGACTTGTGGCCACACTGAAAAAAATTGTCTGCAGACACCCACTGCCATAGTAGACACAAACGGTAGCCAATCAGAGGTGGTATTGATGACGTAATCGACAGCCAATCAGGGACGAGAACTTACCCGCCCAGATTTCACTCGGTCAGAGGAACCCTCCGGTTTATGGCCTGCTCTTGGGAGGAAGTTGCTCAAAATGCTCCTCCTCCTCCTCCTCCTCATATGCACCAAATATATTTTTTTATTTTTCGTTTTTTTTTTAATGTTTTTAGGGGAGACAGAAGACAATTTCAGTGATTATATATATATATATATATATATATATATATATATATATATATATATATATATATATATATATATATATATATATATAGTACAGTATATTTAAAATGGAGTTAATTTGAAATAAGAAGATATTAATTATTATTATTATTATTAATAATAATTAATTTTTTGCAAGAATATTCAATAATATACACAGAAATATGGCACGATAAAGAAACTGAGTTTTCGTACATAACCAATGTATAAAAAACGAATTTTAAAATCAAACTAAAAGGCAACTCTTCTATTCTCCCCATTCAGAAATCTCTCACAAACGCTGAATACAATGACCAAAACTCCACCGGAAATCACCTTAAATTTCCTGTACTTGATATATTTCAAAATCTCTTTGTGTGTTATTTAAATAAGTTTTGACTATTTCTTAAATATATATCTTAAAATATTACTCATCAGGGTTATTTAAAAGGTGACACAAAAAGAAAATATTTTGGATAACAACTTTTTCTCCCTGTATGGACACACTGCAAACACCATACATGAATCTATATACTTTTAACTTGAAAAAGCACATTATAAATTCTTATAATACATTAATAAATAACTTACCTAATAAATTGATCAATTATTTAAACTTTTATCTATGATACTACTCTAAAAAAGATACGTAAAAGAAATTATTTGCACGTTCCTATTTTGACTTGTGGCCACACTGAAATAAAATCGTCTGCAGAGTCCCACTACTATAGTAAACACGAACTGTAGCCAATCAGAGGTGGCGCTGATGACGTGATCGACAGCCAATCAGGGGCGAGAACTTTCCCGCCCAGATTTCACTCGGTTAGAGGAACCTTCCGGTTTATGGCCTGCTGTTGGGAAGAAGTTTCTCAAAATGCCGTTGTATGGACTACAGTAATATATTTTTTTGTATTTTTTTTTTATGTTTTAGGGGAGACAGAAGATGATTTCAGTTGTTTTTGAAATATATATCTAAAAAGTAATTAATTTGAAATAGGAAGACATTATTATTATTGTTATTACTATTATTATTATTGTTATCATTATCATTATTATTGACAGCTACAGTAGTAAGAAACTTAAGGCCAAAAATGATCAAGTTAAGTACCTTAGTTTTTAAGTAAGGGGGTTTTAACAATAGCCTCTTTTTAACAGTTAAAATCAACGGTTAAAAAGAGCTTAACCGAAATTTAGGGTCAAAACCAATAATAAAAGCAGCCTTTACTTTATTTCTCATGAAAAACTACTTTTTTTACTTGTTTCTTGCTACATGATGATATTCGGTATTTAAGAATGAAACCTAAGTTTTGATACATATCCAATCTATAAAAAACGTTTTTAAAAGTAACTAATAAGCAACTCTTCTTCTGTTCTGCCAACTATGTCCCCGGGTTCCCCCACTTATTTATGATTTGCTGTTGGGCCACAATTGGAATTTCAGCTTATTTTCCAGTTTTGCTCCTCCTCCTCCTCCTCCTACTCCTCCTTTCTCTATTTATTTATTATTTATTTATTTATTTTTTATACATCCCACACAACCTTCTTTATAATATAGTGAGTTACAGTATCCTTAAACACAGAACACCTGTATCTGTATATTAATTAAGCTGGCATATATGTGCCTAAATATCTACCTGTATAATTTACAGGTACTTACAGATACTTTATAACCACGAGGAAGAATTAGACAAATTCTCGTGGCTTTTTAAGATATGGGTCGATCTCCCAGCGGCCATAATGTCTTCTTGACACAACCATCTTTTATAACTGCGGTTATAACCAATCTGAAGTCATACACAACTGCTGTATGTCAATGAGGACTTATGGTGATTCAGTGCACTGTAACTGCAGAGTCAGTCTCCTTAACACTGTACCTGGAGTAACTGGTTGTCTTCAACCTGTGTCTGTGATGAAGGCCTTATCAAACTTACCTTAATAGTTCAACCTGCTCCTTCCTTACCTTGGAAGCCATCTATCTATCACTTGAGGTATCTCATGAATCCCTCTCCAAATATGTTTTGCTGTTTATTGTTCTAGTTGTTTCTTTTACCTTTCAGCATCTGTCTGTCTGTTCAGTGCTGTTTCACAGCTAATTTGATCGATCAGCTCTTGGAAGATGATTCCACTTTTTACACTTTTTATGGAGCACAAAACTTTCACGTCTTTGCTTCTCAGAACCTGATCCACCACTGACTCTTCATTTCTCTTTGGTATAACAAGAGAGAGAGAGAGAGAGAGAGAGAGAGAGAGAGAGAGAGAGAGAGAGAGAGAGAGAGAGAGAGAGAGAGAGAGAGAGAGACTTCAATTAGTCAAATCTAACTCAAACCACATATTTATTTGTGGCTTGAGAAAACCATTGAAATGTGACTATGCAATTAATTTGCAGACTTCAGAATATGCTAATTAGATTATAATGTGTTATTCATTTGCATACTGTAATCTTAAAGAAAAGCCCACAAATGCTCTTTTCATTAAACC
This sequence comes from Macrobrachium rosenbergii, assembly GCA_039081455.1. Classification (NCBI taxonomy): domain Eukaryota; kingdom Metazoa; phylum Arthropoda; class Malacostraca; order Decapoda; family Palaemonidae; genus Macrobrachium; species Macrobrachium rosenbergii. Next base: position 18,120 of record JANJGK010000916.1, on the reverse strand, counting down.
ATATAAATTTCTTCTCAAAAGTATAATTATTTCATATAAATTTCTCTTGACTTCCTGATTGCTTTGCAAATCAAATCTTCAATGGTGTCTACTCCATACACTGTTTTTCATCTTACTGCAAGGTTCCCTGTCGCTGCTTTATTTACTTATATTTGGCCAAATTCCATACTTACCTCATTTGTGTCAATATTTTCCAGGCAAATGTTCCTTGTTGTCAAACTTCTCCGTTCCAGGAGTTCTCTGTTCCTCACACTGTTGGGGGACTGTGGAACAGCCTCTTCCTTGAAGATATTGTGCAATTGGAACTTCAAAAGTTCAAGCGAAGATGCAATGCATTACCACCCTAATGCTGTTCTCCTTCCTTGCATTTTAAAACTTTTATCTATTTAGCTTTTCTTTTGAATAAGCGAGGAGGTCTCTTCTTTCTGTTTCCCTCTATTTCCTCTTCTTCCTAAGGAACACCTTCACATTCTTCGGCAGCTTCTGGTTCCTTATGGATAGGGTTCTTGTTAGGGACCGCATGGCAGTCCTACGGGCACACATGTGTGTGCGTCAGCCATCAGACAAAACGGGATAACAAGCATCCCACTCTCTCTCTGCCCCCCACAACCCCCACCCCGTGTCAGCGGCAATCGCTCGAAGGAACGCAACTTCTACCATACAATACTCCTGTCTGTTTCTCTCTAGCCATTGTTGTCTCGATTCATGTACAGTCACCACTACTTGCATTGCCATGCAAGCATTCCGATCATGTACTCATAATGTTCCACCGAATCTTCTGTATCAAACCGTATGTATGTTTCTGTTTGTGAAGAGGCCAAGCGTCTCGCCATTTCACATATATTGTGCTACTGCATTGTATTCATTAATGTCTCGAATCTCATGCAACTGGCCATATGTGGAATTTCCTGGCCTGTCCATTGATATATGTTTTACCAGTGTATGTTTATTATGTCTCTCACAATCGCCATCTGTTTGTCTGTCGACAAGCACAGATGTCCGGAACATAATCTCTGTTTTGCCCTGTCTGTCTGTGTGTAGAAACTACACTGCAGCTCACATCAGCCAATAACAACTTCGAAGATTCTGTAGATACATTCAGTAAGGAACCACCAAAAACTAGACAACACCCAGCCAGCATGTCACTCCATACCTTCCTTACATTCTTCTTCATCTTCTGAATAATAAATGATAACAGACAGTAATTCCGTCTCAGCCAAGCACTGTACTGGAGTACTTTTGGCCATTCAGTACTTGAAAGGGAGTTGGAGTGGTTGGACAGCAAGATCAAGCTATGAAGAAGTACAGGGATCTAAAGGAGGAAGTGGGAGAACACCTCACAGTTGCGCCTAGAAGTCCTTCATAGTCAGAGAGGGTGGACAGCAAGAATGAACGAGGAAAGATGGACATAAAGAAAAGGCTGAAAAGTACGTAGCACCTACTGCAGGTACTGAAGGGACACTGCAAACACCTTTCAACAATGAATGCCTACAGTGCACCACACATCAAAACTAGCATTCCAAACACACACTGTGGGATGCTGTCACTCACCCCACTTGAAAAGGACTTAGAAAGGGAAAGAAATCCCCAGGGAAGAATCTCACTTATTATGACAAAGTCTCAAAATTGACTGAAATTTCTTCAGTCTTTCAAGTCCAAAGTCACAAAGATCATGAAGACTTTATTCAAGAACCTTTCATCCTTTCAATCTCATGAACCTGCTTCATTTTCTTGCTTGGGATGACTGACATGGAATGGAATGGAACGGAACATAGAGTTTAGGCCAAAGGTCAAGCACTGGGACCTATGAGGTCATTCAGCACTGGAAAGGAAATTGATAGGAGGTTTGATTGAAAGGCGTAACAAGAGGAAAACCTCAAAGCAGGTGAAGCATTGTGAATCAGTTGTTGGCGCGGGGGAAGTCAGATGGAAGAGAGATTATGAACGGAGGTAAAGTAAAGGGAACGGAAGAGGCTGCAGAGCAAAGAACCTCAAGTCACGACCACAGTGCACCATGTGGGGGCACTGCTCCTCCCACAGGGAAACTGAAGAGTGAGGGAGATCAAATTCATTGGCGCCCCCCCCCCATCAGGGCCGGATTAAGCTGGTGGGAGGCCTGGGGCCCAGTCTGGTGGGAGGCCCCTTTCCAGCTCCTATTGCATACACTACAAACTATGGTCTAATTAATCTGGTAGCTAAAATATCTCGCATGAAACATATAGATTAACGAGTTAGGTTGTATTCTAACTATGACACATCTTAGAAACTTGATTTGGCCGTAATACAAAGAATACTGAGGCATGTTATTTTGCAGCCACAAATCATTACAATTAGAAACACAACTTACAACCATTCGTAACATTCATATGTACAAGCATCATGTTATTGTTAAACTTAGTAAAATTTTCAGTTTGGCTAATATGGGTAATATAAGTGCCCGATTACAATACTAACCTTATTAAATTAAAATGTATTGTTTTTATTGGTGGGAGGCCCGGGGGCCAAGCCCCCCCCCCTTAATCTGGCCCTGCCCCCCCCCCATGAGGTTGAAATCTACCAGTAGTGTAAAACGTTTTGGAAATCAGTATTTTCAAGGGAATTGTGATATTAGTCTATGAAGGAAAACACCCAACAAAGATGACTGATGTAAGAGAATAAATGATATGCAAGACAGAGCAGAACATAATTATGCAGCAAAGTGAACTGCTAAAAATTTATGTGATTGTGCTTCATGAAGGTTTTTCCTGAAATCACCTACAAGTATGACATTCCTCTGTTGCAAAGCAGTTTTCAGCAAGGCTGCTTGCTAAAAGCAAAAAGCAATCAACACACATACTGTATACAACACAGAGCTTGTACACTTCAGCGGCCAGGAAGCTTAATTCTCCGTAGATACGACATACTTACGTATGCATGTATACGTTCTTATTTGTATATCATGAGTACTTCATTTTCAAGCAAACACTGTCTTTGATTTACTGGAAGCCTACTGAACAAACACATGGAGCCCTTAACTCCCGAACTTTCAGACCTTGGTGTATGATTCGAATGTTTTCAGGCTAAACAGCTTCTGTTAACCTTATAATGGTTGTGCATCAGTTTTTACTGAGGAAAGGTTGCTGTGTTTCCTCTCCTGAACTTCATTCAGCCTCAGTCTGCAATAAAACACTGTATGAAATTGGGTGGCCATTTTGCATGTGTGTAGGCTTTCCGAAGGTCACTTTGCCTGTCTTTCTGGGAGTCCTCGCTCACACATTTCTGAAGGGTTTGTATGGTCAGGCCACCTCCATGAATCTAACCAGATCTTCCTGAGCCTCCGGTCAATTCCAGAAACCACTGGACTGATGGAATGGAATACAGAATTTAGGCCAAAGGCCCAACTCTGTGACCTACGAGGTCATTCAGTGCTGAAAGGGAAACTGAGAGTGGAAAGGTTTGAAGGGTGCAGCAACAGGAGGTAAACCTTGCAATTGCACTACGAAACCATTGTTGGGAAAGGGTGGATAGCAAGGTGGAACTAGGAGGATATGAGTGGGAGTACAGTAAGAGGAACGAAAGGGGTTGCAGCTTGGGGCCAAAGGGACGCTGCAAAGAACCTCAAATAGTGTCCACAGTGCACCGAGTGCGGTGCAATGACGGCACTACCCCACTACGGGCACTAGATAATGGGCATACAAGGCAATATGAGTAACAAACAGCAGGGTAGCACAACCACCAGTAATTATCAACCCTTTCAATATAGCCAAGCCACTCTATACTGAATTTCATGACTGTTTTGTTTTGAATTCACTTCTAAAAACAAACCCGATTATTTCTTATCTTCATAACTTTTCATTATTAAAATAAATTGTGAGCTTCAGTTTACAGAGTGGAATGGAATAGAAAGAGCTGAGACCTATGAGGTCATTCAGAGCTGCATCATTCATCCCTAGCATAAAATGGCAGTAGAGTCGAAAGGTGGCCTGGGCTGCATCTTCACCTCAGAAATCTCTAGCCACTCACTGGCTGAGATGCAAAGGAAACCAGTATATACCAATTTTGAGTCATCTAAAGAATATGTCAACTTCAAGCAGCCCTCTTTTCAAATCTTGTTCCTATATACAAAACAGGAGGAATTGGAATATAGAATTTAGGCCAAGGGCCAAGTGCTGGAACCTATGAGGTCATTCATCACTGAAAAGGAACCTGACAGTAAAAAGGTTGGAAAGGAGCAACAGGGGAAACCCTTTTGCAGTTGCACTGTGAATCAGTTGTTAGATGGGTGGAAAGTCAGATGGAAGAAAGGGAATAGGAACAGAGGTACAGTAAAAGGAATCAAAGAGGTTGCGGCTAGGGGCTGAAGGGACGCTGCAAAGAACCTCAAGTAATGCCTACAGTGCACCATGCGCAATGCACTGACAGCACTAACACCCTGCGGAGTAAAACAGGAGGCGCGACAGCCATTAGAGGAGAGTTGAAGTCATGGTCGACGTCATACAAACGCTGACGATGACGTCACAGAGATTAGAGGAGGTCGCCCTTAGACCTGTTGCACTGACTCACAATGAACGATCAGCAGTCCCAACAAAAAGAAGCACAACCTTTCATCACAGCAAGAGAGGGGCCACAGTCACCTGATATTAAACTGAACTCCAACAACAAACATCCCAGAGCAAGACAAAACCTGCAGCCTTCAAGGAGAGTGAAAACTGCCGCCACACTTGCACAAAACAGAAAGGCAAGCAAGAACACCTTAGCTTACACAGGTACAGCATCAGGCTGAACGATGTTCAGTGCAAATAAAAAGAAAAGAAACCCATGAAGGGCAGAATGTGAACACAATAAGTTGGCCCTCAAAGCAGGAACTGCAAAAGTCTCGAACTGAACCATTACTAAAGACGATGAGACTAGACGACTGAGTGCTTGCAGGAACTTTCACTCTCAAGAAACAGAAAATGGAGGTGATGCTGGGTCCTGAAGGTATATGTATCCTATAGGATACCTGCCTTCCCCTTACAGGACCTCTTCTTGGTTGCTAATACCACAATGAAACAGATTCTGTCTTAAATATTAAAAAAAGGTAAAGACAGCTACTAAAATAACTTCAGTGCTTAATACACCAACCAGTCTTCAGTTAAAATGAAGCTTTTGAAAAGGCACCATAAAAGTGACTGAATAGATTCATGGTTGAAAGCCCAGGTACAGGAAGGGGTTTTGGGTATTCATCATAAACAACTCTTCCCCACAAGCACACAAAACCTTCACACTGAAACACACAAAGAAAATGCGGACAAACAAAGAACCAGCTTTAGGGAGGCGAGAAAGAACAAGACGTCCTCACTCAGAGGCCGTAAGAAGAATGCCGAGTGATGCGTCACGAGGCCCAGCTTGGGTAGGTGGTTGTTCCACCTCACTTGTGACAGAGGACAGATGCCACCGGTTCCTTCCATATGCAATTCTATTGAATTTTTTACCGATTCCAGCTCTGCTAGAAGATTTATTCTAATGTTAAGACCCCAGGTTTGTTCCATGTGTGAACAAAGAGACTGTAATCTAATTGTGGCATTTGTCTCTATAGTAAGACAAAGAGCAGCAACCTGAAACCTTGACTGAAAGGGAATTATCCTCACATGACAAAGTCTGATGTTAAAGGATCACTGTAAACACAAGTCAAAGGAAAGGAGTCTAACTCAGAAGCTCTTTCGAGATGTCACGTCTCCAAACTGAGGCAACGTGATGTCTCCACCTGACTGCAATTTAACCTCCGATCCTCTGACTTGTGGGTTTAACAGTCGTCAAGTTTAATTCTGCAGAAAAACCAAAGGTTTTAACAGAGATTACTTGAGCCTATTTGAACATTCTGAATCTCTCCAACCTGGGCACTGAGGCCTACCTGAGAAACAGTTTATTTATCTGGAAAACAGATGTACAAAATGACTGACTGAAAACAAAAAACATGACAGTTGATATTTGTATCATGTAGCCAAAACCTTCCTTTTTTTCTGATGCAAAATTAACAACAAAATCTGGTGAGTTATGGAGACCCTATAGTGTATTATTCTACATTTGGACATTTTCAATATATCCCACATATCAGTCATTCCACATTGCTGGCTTAACCTAACCTTAACTTTGCACTTGTTCAGCTAAAATTACCATAACAATGAGGCTGGTAAGTAAAGAAAGAACTTTACAAGTTTAGATATTACTGCAACTGAAAAATTTTCTTGTTCTTTGTATATAAAACCTTACACCAAACTGGGAATAATGGCACAGTATTGGTCAAGAATTTGGCCTACCTGAAAAATTCATTTTGGAGTAACTAAAAACGATGATTCTGAAATGATTTCCTTTATTAATTCATTTCCAAGTCTGGACACTGACACAGGATGTGTATAAGGGTTCAAGTGTTGACCTGCTTTCTCTTTATAAAGGGGTCAGGTCACGTGGGCTGCCATGCTGATTATAAGACTAATTTTTAGTCTAGTTTTTCTCTGCTATGGGAAAACACACATTGCTCAAGAGGTTTTTACAATGGAAAAACACATTTATAAGAAACTCTGGGTTTTTGTAGAGCAAAGATTGAACAACGAATGTTAAATTTAGTCTCGTTTAGTCTGTTTTTAGTTTCACCGACTAAAAATGATACAGAATTGCTCTCAGATGTGAAGCATCTTAAACGTGTCCGAGTGTAGGCTGTGCTACAAGGTCCAAGTTACTTAAGACACCACAGCCTCTAAAATGCAGAAGGGCCACTTTTAACACTTACAAAATATAGTACATCAAATAAAAAGGAAAAATGTCAAACTTTCTACAAAAGATACTTAGGAATATTCTGCCAAAATTCAACATTTTTGTCAGCAATTGAGGTTAATAAACTACAAAGGGAATTAAAGTATTCATACAAAAATAGTCAAAGTTCAAGATAATTGAGAACTGTAAATTTGATCAAACATCTGATAGTATGTTTGGTATTCACAAAACACAGACTCATTTAATATAATCTAAAAATCAATTCTCTCTCTCTCTTTTAATATACTTGGCTTATGTTAATTCAACTTCATTGCTCTGATTTATGGTTTTAAATCACTAAAAATAATTCTACCTATAAACCAAAAGTTAACAATGATTACTTTAGCCTAATTTTGAATCTGAATCTCTCTACCCTGGTCACTTAGGCCTAAGTAACAAATAGTGACCTCACTGCAACAACTGAAGCCAAGGGCACTTTAATGAGTGGAAAAAGTAACTCAAAATTATTTCAATACTGACAAAGTCTCTAACTGACAAAGGTATTCTCAGATACACTCCGTATGATTAGATGCATTCCACTTACTCAACAATGGATGCTGGTTAAGCAATGTGCTCCTACAAAGGCTTTTTGAAATAGACTGCAGTTCATGTTGTAGTTTACAAAGTTACAGAATAGTATTCAAATAGTATTTCCTCTTCACTTTTACTCTAGTGTTTCAAAGGTTATTGTTGGAGTCCAGTACAAGCAGATTCATGCCTTAGTACAGATCCAAGAACTTGCTCTTAAAATCGACATTTTCCAATAATGGGATGACTAAACCTCACATGGCATTTATTTCTGATGGCTTCTACCTCTGTTCCCTCACTGCATCTCCTTCTCTATTATCCGCCACACAAACTTTACAATATATATTTTTAAGGAGGCATTTTTCCCTACGGTCATTCAGCGGCTGCCTAATACACAGTACAGCAGAGGACTTGAGCTACGAGGTTTGGGGTCAAGAGCACCTGTCTAAGCAGAGACGTCTTCTGAAGTTGCTTCTATCTTCCTGGCGTTGCACACTTGCCAGAGGTCGTCTCCAACCTGTAAAAGGAAAATATCATAAAACACAGTGTCCTCAGTCATGGTGGAAATTACTGTCACGGATTTTAATGCATCAATACAGTATACTTATTGTGTTTCCCTGTCTAAGCATTCAACCTGAATACCTACAGTTTACAGACTGTTGTTAAATAAGGTTGATCTAACAACATACAGGCTTATGAATCAGTTCAGTTCAGAGACAATTTAATGATAGCATCAACATCCACTACCCCACTAAGATATGACCTTGTAGAAATGGTGTAATACTTTTAAGAGCAAAAGTTAAAAGTTACGACTAACAGTCCATAATGGGTTGTTGTCACGACCTTCTCACCAAGAGGAGGCTTCCCTTTGCCTACAACTCATCCAGCACAATCTAACTTGAAAGTACTTTGGGGAAACATCATTTGCCAAGAGTTAACTTACAAGAGAAATGCACCTCACCTTCAGTTGGAATTCATGTCCGTAACTGCAGGAAAAGGCCTCTAGTTTATTCAACAAAAATCTGCCGGTGGAATTATTTATGGGTTTAGTGCCCTGAGATGAGGAGGGTATATTTTTCCCCCATGCCCATCTTAAGGTCACACATTCAATGCCAATGGGGGTCACACAAGTCTAGGGGCCTAATCTTTCTTCCTAAATTTTCCACTAGCTTTAATGGCTGTACTAAATCATCATCACAAGTTCTACCCCTCTACAAGACAACACATTTTGTAGAATGCAACAACACTCAATATGACAGCCTATAACCAAAACAGACCAGCTGCTTTCAGCTCTTTTCTTAAGAGAGTTTAGGCAATGCTGCAATATTTTCTGATCCATCAAACTTGGCTATCTGAAATAACTCTACAAAATGTCTAACATTCACTTTTTCCTTTATCCTATTCTAATAATTACGAACTGTTTTGTAAATTTAATTCCTTATGCTAGAAAGGTATGCTAACAGGACAGTATCACAGAAATGTGATCTGTAACAGACACAAGGTAAAGTTCTTGAACTGTATAAAATGAACAGTAGGAATTGTGAGGCATTTCACTTACGTCTCATATAAAAAAAATGTATGAAGCTTTCTATCAATCCACTGTCTGTAATGCTGTTACATGTTCTTAATATTTGCACAAAAGAAGCGGGGATAAAATTTACAGTTAGCATTCAGCACACAAACATATTACAGTATATGTTTTCTGTTACTGTATAGTATTTATAAACTTTGAACAAAATATGGCAAATCTGGACCATCATTTGCCTTGTTTGTACTACAATATAATTCTGACACTACAGTTAACATACAGGGAGTTCACTTCAATATGCTACAGTCCCTGACTGTACCTTCAGTTTGCATCTTACTGAGACCCCAAAGAGGAGTACTATGAGCACACTGCAACTATGCTTGCCCTGATCACCATACTCAAGACAGCTAAGTTGGGTCAGAGTTGCCTTTTAACACAAGGAGGCCTACAGTAAGTAACCTCAATTACAATATCACTTAGAGGGGCACAGATGGGACAGGTGCTCTTGGCTCAGTGTTGAACATCTTGTGTTTTCATAAAGACGTCTAACTGAAATCCCATTCAGTCTCTGACTGTTTATTAACTAATAGAGTCTCTCTCTCTCTCTCTCTCTCTCTCTCTCTCTCTCTCTCTCTCTCTCTCTCTCTCTGTGCACGGAGAAATGGCAGAGGAGGTGAAAGTACACCTAATGAATTTCAAAAACTCTCCTATGCCACAACACCAAAACTTTGTTTATTAGTCACAAAAATCTTGATTTCCCTTCTTCATGTTTCTGGTGCAATAACTCATTTGCATTCCTTTCCAACCTTCCTGTCTACTCCTAATTGAAACCATTCTGAGTTTGTGTACAACCAATAGCACTGGCTCTATCTGAATAAAAATTTCTGTCTCCCCAAGAGGCTTCATCTCCTGCTAAAAAAATGTCTTTATCAGAACGGTTTTCTATTCTTACCAGTCAACTGATAATTATGTCAATTCTGCCAATTTCTACCTATATATATCTCTGGGCTTCCACAAATTAGTTCACATATCTAGGAAGGCCCCAGTGGCAGGAAAAATTTTGGCAATTATCAGACACAAGAAGCCTTCAGTCTGAGCGACACCATCTGATATCAAACCTCTCCAACAATGAAAAGAAACTCTCAAGTAAAATCCTGGAAGTGGAACCATAAAGAATCACTCTCAGAAACACCTCTGTCAGATGTCAGCCTTTTTCCAGCCACTTCTGCAAATCCTCTCTTTCAATCACCTGAATCTACCTGCCATTTAGGATTCATGAGATGGTAGATTTGAAGACACATAAAAATCAAGCTCCACCTAAATAAAAATAGATACTTTAAACCTTTACAGACTGGACAGTGGGTATTCCTACACACCCATCTTGCTTGTGGGTAATGATTCTGGACCAAAATGCTATGATGCTTTTTAAAGAGACAGCATCAAGATTCAAGACCCAGTGTCAAGATATACACAGAATAATTCAGGCTATTATAAAAAATTGCTGCAAAGTTTCCCAAAAGACATTTGGAGACGCTGAAAACAATTCCCTCTCTCACACACTGTGAGGGAGGTTTCTGGAACATTTCACAAATACAGTGACCTTTGGCCTCTAAGTTATGGATTACTGTTTTCATGCCAATGGTAATTCAAAGACTAGTAGATTCTAAAGGCTGCTGTTTAGTAATGCTTTAAATTCTTAAGTTACTGCACAAAAAGGCCTCAACTCAAAAGCTTTTCCTCTTGGACTGTGGGTGGGATTCTTCCTCTCTGTTTTGGGAAGGAATCTTGACCACTCGTCTGTACCAAAAATGCTCTTGGCTTGATTTTACGAAATTGAGGCTGTCAACCCAAGCACTGAGGCCCTTTCAGCCATTCAGCGCTTAAGACAGTGAAAAGATAGAGCGGTTGGACAGCTAGATCATGAGATATACAACAAATAAAAGGAGATGAAGTACAGGGATCGACAGGTTGAATTGGGTGAAACCTCTATAGTAGTACTAAGAAGTAATAGTTAGAGAGGTTGGAAAGCAAGATTGAAGAAGGTAGTGGGAATGGAGGTAAAGTAAAAGGCTAAAAAGTGGGTGAGGTTAGGGGCCAAAGGGATGCCACAAACACCCCTTTAGTAATGCCTACAGTGCACCACGTGAGGTGTGGAATCTAAGGGGCAGGAGGCAGTCCAACTTCATCCTAAATCATGAAAGTCATGAAAATCATTTTCCAGAGAAACATTTGGTTCACCAACTGAATACCAGCCATGACTGGACAATGGAAAAACGAGGTGGGATAATACTGCTAACAGGCATTTTAAACAGTTCATATATACATATGAACAATGAGAATCAGACTCGGGTATTGTCTTTAGGACAGCCCACCACAACAAGAGGTCCACGAGTGTAGGAGGAATTCTTGTGCTATCATTGGGGGGTGAGCTACATACCACATGGTTATTTAGCTCTTTGTCTAATGAGGGTTTTTGATGATCCAATTGATCAAATTAGAACATCAGTCATAGAATGTCTTAGTAGATCCTGACAATTTATTTCAAGGCTTTGCACTTTCGGGAAGTGAGAAATGGAGTAAAGTACGTTCAATAAACCTCAGTGCAACTGAAAAGAGTTTCTAATAAAAGAGCAAAATCAAACTGCCATTCAAGTCCTATAACATGTTACCATCAGTATCTGATCTTGAAATCCATAAAGGAATTTCCATATATAAGAAAAAAGCTGAGACCTTCCAAGAAGCCTCACCTTCAACTTCAGAAGAGGAACTTCCTGTCAAAGGGTAAATCAGTGACCTCTTTGTCATCACTGTTCAGGAACTGTCTGCAATTAAATATGGTCTTTCAGAACTGATTACACATCAAAGGCCTTTTAATAGTTTCACAAAGTTCTCTGAAGGTTTGGAAGCTGAATTAGACACAAACCTTTGACTTTTGACTCAACATATTGATATTTCTGGCCAACAGATTTAGTTTTCATGGGTACTTATATTCCAGTGAAGTACCTTTGGTTATTGAAAGTTTTTCATCCAGTCAATATAAACTGATGTGGAGAATATTTCATGATTATTAATGGAATAAACTAAACACAATCAGTTTCATATGTATACAGTCCTTGCAAATATTTCCCCAGACATCTGATTTACACCAAATTTTTACAATGAAAGAAAAGCTCTGAACATCAAGATAAGTTACTAATCATGTTGCCTTAAACATTAAAAGAATTAAAAAGGGTTAAAATTCTCACCAAAATAGAAAGCTAAGAAGGCGAAAGAGAACCGCCAGAAGAAGAGAAAGCACTCCAATAGAAAGCTTCACTCAGAAAAGCAGGAAATCAAGGTTCATGAGGACTCTGTAGAACCTTGTTGGAGTAAATGTTATGGACTCTGTAGAACCTTGTTGGAGATAATATTTACTCTGTAATGCAATACACTCACAGCAGATATCAACTTTAGATTAATCACAGATTACTAAGACTATAAAGGACCAATCTACATGTATTCCAATTCAAAACACTTTTCAGGGATCACAGACAGCATCCAGACCAAGCAGGAAGACAATCAAATTAACAGACAGAAAAACCTGGAACATAACCACTTGGTTGGCAGAAGGAATCTCTCCACAGAATTCAAACTCCTGATTCCTTCAACGACTACAGCTGCACCTCTCAGCTGACTGCCTATTCCTCTGCCACAGATTATGAGATACAAAATGAGAAAAGAAGACAATACACAGACATGTAGGACTAAGAATCCCTTAGAAAAGTTATTCCAAGTACTATTTGAATCCTGTTATCCACTTATCATGTGCACATAAAACTGTGGGTTCTCTTTTCCACTTTCAGTTTGAAATTGTGGCACACTGTAGTCACAAATGCTGAACGAAAAGTGCAATGTCTCCTCTGGTCCTAACAGCGCTGGTTTCACTTTCCATCTACTGTAGTCCCTTTGGTCTCCTCCTACACAGCTAGCTGTCCAACCTCTCAAGCTGTACACTAATACAATTTTCACCTCCCATTTATGAACAACTCTTTGGAGTACATCGACAGCCTCCTAAGAATGATTGTAATTATTTGTATATCTCATGAATGACAACACAGCCTCTGAAACAGGCCACAGAGTTCTTGAGGTAACATCCTGACCACGGCTGACATGGAGACTAGATATTCTGCAGAGGCATAATTAAGACAAGCCCCAGATGCATTCAAGTTTCTAACAGTCACAACGAATTCAGTACATTATATCAATTCTTTATGAATCTGGGCATTTCAAAGTGAATAGTAAAAATATATAAAAAAAGAATTTATTTTGAAAGAAATTTAATCACCTGTCAGGAACAAAAGTCTGTATCAAGTTAAGAAAACCAGCATCTGAAATCTTAAGTGATAAGGACACAATTCAAAATCTTTCTTACGTTTCATATTCAAAAATTTATTTCCACTTCCTAAAGCCTCAGATCACCCATGGACTGATCACTCACAGAAACAAGAAGACAGCAATCATAGCTGAGTGAAACCTTCCTCTGCCAAACCATCGCCTCCTGGGTAGCAGAGGTGTTCAATAATTGGAAGATCTGGGTGAAAGTGGCAGTTTCCTTCTTGGAACATTACAATTCCAACCTCATTACTTGTCACCACAGCAAACAAAATCTTGAAGAAGCTGAAATCCTATAAAGGAGGAAGGCCAAGCCTCCTGTATTTGTATTTCTGCTGTATTCATCCAAAAACTAAGGGGAGAAACCTGATCTTCATCCTGTATAATAGACTGGTCAGACTTACAGGCCCAGGAACTTGTGAGGTTTCCAGAATTGGTGCCTTTCCCTTCCAGGGTGACATGGGTCCTCCTCTTCTCTTCCCTCCACAAGACTCCACTGACCCAGTCAGTCCTCAGGGCAGATGTCATCGCAGAAGCCTTCCTCCTTCCTCCCTCCTCCCAACAGGAGGAATAAAATACAAGGTGGAAAACAGAGCTTATGCAATACGGAACAACAAACAAACACTTACAGAAGTCTGGATAACTTTTGCCAGTAAACAGTTAACCTAAAGAAACCAAATTGAACTCCAGATACAGAGAATCTTCTGATTTTGGAAGTGACTCACAAAAACACTAAATACCTGGGACAGAATGAAAAAGAAAATTGTTGCCAACCAGTTGAGCAAAAGTTCAGCTTCGTACAACAATCTCTTCCTATTTAGGGAAACCCATATAACGGCAGCATTCAGTGACTACACTCCACAAATGTTGGTCATATCTGAGAGCATCAAACATCCAGCCAAACGCAGACTGCACTCTTCAACTCAATTTCTGTTATTAAACAAAAAAATCGAGGTTCCTCAATGCTCAAGCTCAGATGTAAAGAAGCAAGATTAAGGGAACATTACCACCACAAGAGTTATTCCAACTTGATAAAAGCTTCACCAACTTCTTCAAGGATCAGCTTTGATATCACAGCTAATATCTGGTCATCCTCTGCAGATGAAGGCTTTTCAAAGAGAAAGGAACAGCATCAAGCAGACATTTGTGCAATAAGGAAAGTTCTGCAAGTTACAAAGAGGAAGTTAAATGAGCAAACAGCAAAGTCACGTGCTACACTACCACGGACAATCCATCAGTGATTAAAGCATGGAGACAGACCAAACGTCTTCTATGTCCTTGATTCCTCTAAGTTCTCATATCAAATTACCACGCCTATGTAGAGGGTTCACAACATTATTACCACCTGAAAAAGAACGACCATTTTATATATTACAATACTTGACAGAGGCTAAAACTAACAATATTTACCGAGTCACCTTTAAATACTGATTCTCATCCTGACAGTTTTCAAAGCCATGAGATTCAATCCTACAACGACAGTGACAGGGAACCATTACAGAACAGCACTGCTTTCCTACCTCCTCCTTTGCAAGACTTTGTTCCTCTGACCACTTCTCCAGACTTCTTCAGATTCACACACACGGGATTATTCCTTTACTTCAGGGACCTTCAGGGCTTTTGGAGCTCATGATCTTCTGCAGTCTTCAATACATGACGACTGATACAATCTGCAAAAAAAACTTTCTTTAGCATAACAAGTCTTTGTCATTACAAAACAAGTCTAAAGTGTTGGCTTTTAATATAGATATATTTTTCAATCATGAAAGAGCTTTTACTTCAGTGAGTGGTAGACATCTTTAGCAATACAGCTGAGGATGTCTATCATTCACGCAGACAACAGTTCCAGTTACTTTGGCAAGACTGACATTATATACTTCATGAGGACATGGGTGACTTCTTAAAAGCAAACTCAGCATGACCATCTCTTGAGAGTCGGACTTATAATAAAATCTCCCAAAGGACTTCCACAGCCCCTCTTCGCTTGACTGAGTAACTGCAGCAGTTTCACGGCCAAAGTCACACACTCAGATCCTCTTATCAGAACAGATTAAGGGCACCTCAGCTCAAGGGGTTGACAAAAAAAGCAAGAAGGTTGCAAGACACTTCAGAACCAACAACAAATCTCCTCCCTACAAATACACAGCCACTGAGGAAACTAACGGGTTCTTCTGCACTGCTCCTTTGTGACACTGAATAAGTGTTTTGTCCTGAACAGCTCCTGCAGAAGTGTCAAACTCCTCTACTCCCAGACTCTTTCTAAAGGACATAAACTTTGCCCTGATAACAGGCATCAGCCTCCATCACCTCTGCCCATCTAGTCTGCGACCCACAAAGCTTCCACAGACAGAGACAAACTGCTGGAGGAGCAAAGTCTGAAAACCGTAAATCACAGGGGTATGTAATGTACCACTAACTCCTCCTTGAACAGAAGATAAACAGGCTATTGAGACTACAACACAAAACAAAATGGCCTTAACTGTTAACTTGGTGCCTCTCTACAGCTTTCTAAGAGAACACAAGTCTCTGAATCTGGAGGAAGAAACAGAAAAGTTACATGAAATAATCTCTCTCTCTCTCTCTCTCCCTGAGTCAATGAATTTATCATCTTTTAAAGGGTTGAATCCCTTGACACAAAATCACACACACAGGCTCCTACAACCACTAAGAACGCAACAACAACCCACAACACGACTGAAGAAGCCCACAAAGAAGGAGCTTCAACTAGGGAATTAAGAAACACAGATTACCACAGAAACAATTCCCAAGGAGAAGAATCCTGGGAAAGATGGCCACAGTAGCTCTACTGTATAATTATCAACACATACTTAAACATATATTAACATTTGATAGAATCAAACGTCTTAATTCATAAGTGCAAGATAGGTCCTGGTGGCTGAGCAATGGCTGCTCACCTGAGTTTCCTCTTTGAAAGAGATAAGTCACAGGGTGGACAAAGGACCTCTGGTTGCAATTGGTCATTCTGAGACAACATCTTTTTTCTGGCTTGGAATCCAACATTAGGCTTTGACCCTGCAAGAGGAAGATTGTTATTTACTAAATACAGAAAATAGACAAAATACAGGAAGTGAAGAATGTCACAACAGTCTCTGATAAACACCAAATAACACATTCTACATGATCTACCAAAGGTCTCACAAGCCTGTCCCAAGCACGGATAAAAGAGGGGCACTGCACACAGCATTACTGTGACCTGCTACAAATCCTCAGCAATCTGGTGCAGGCAGTGAACACAGCAGAAGTATTCATGAGATACAAAAAGGTTCAGCCTCTACACTAGCCCCCCACAACAGCTACAGCGCTGTACTTTGCAGTGGAGGGTCCAAACACAATAAACATTACTGAAAGACTGCAGAAGCAGAAGAGGGTCTTGGAACTGGCTCAGGAGAGAAACAGCATAAAAAGAAACACTGCACAAGAAGTTACAATTTCAGATTCATCTATGTAATGTTGTACTTCATGTAACCAGGACTGAATCTACGTCACAATCCTACGGACTGAAGTTAAAAGGTGACAGGCGGCTGCTTTAATCCTGGTAAATATTTCCCCATTAATTTTCTGTCTACAAAAAGTGATCTAACAAAAACAGGCCATTCAATAGAACACACTTTGCCACCAGTTCTTGATCCAGACCACAATCAACCAAACAAATATTTCTGTCCTTGAACAATCTTGCCTGTAAATGTGGCATAAGTGCCACCAAATTCAGTGGCCCTGAAACCTCAAAAGAACAAAAGAATCCCCACCATTAATTACATGAACCTGTAATATCATTGAGTTCCATTCCTATAAAAACAGTCAGCCACAAACTCTACACTCAAGTTCACAATTGATCCCTCATCAATAAAGGTCTATAACTGAGGTCCTCTATTACTGAGTGACACAAATAACCACCCCAGACCCGCCCCCCCTCCTAAGTGACCACAACCAACCACAGCTGACCACCTACCATGTACATATTTCTATACTCTCTCTCTTCCTTTAATAGGTAAATAACCACCCCAGACCCGCCCCCTCCAAAGTGACCATAACCAACCACAGCTGACCACCTACCATGTACATATTTTCTATACTCTCTCTCTCTCTCTCTCTCTCTCTCTCTCTCTCTCTCTCTCTCTCTCTCTCAGTTCCTGTAATAGGTAAATAACCACCCCAGACCCACCCCTCCTAAGTGACCACAACCAACCACAGCTGACCACCTACCATGTACATATTTTCTATACTCTCTCTCTCTCTCTCTCTCTCTCTCTCTCTCTCTCTCTCTCTCTCTCAGTTCCTTTAATAGGTAAATAACCACCCCAGACCCCCCCTCCTAAGTGACCACAACCAACCACAGCTGACCACCTACCATGTACATATTTTCTATTCTCTCTCTCTCTCTCTCTCTCTCTCTCTCTCTCTCTCTCTCTCTCTCTCTCTCTCTCAGTTCCTTTAATAGGTAAATAACCACCCCAGACCCCCCCCCTTTCTAAGTGACCACAACCAACCACAGCTGACCACCTACCATGTACATATTTTCTATACTCTCTCTCTCTCTCTCTCTCTCTCTCTCTCTCTCTCTCTCTCTCAGTTCCTTTAATAGGTAAATAACCACCCCAGACCCGCCCCTCCTAAGTGACCACAACCAACCACAGCTGACCACCTACCATGTACATATTTTCTTTACTCTCTCTCTCTCTCTCTCTCTCTCTCTCTCTCTCTCTCTCTCTCTCTCAGTTACTTTAATAGGTAAATAACCACCCCAGACCCGCCCCTCCTAAGTGACCACAACCAACCACAGCTGACCACCTACCATGTACATATTTTCTATTCTCTCTCTCTCTCTCTCTCAGTTACTTTAATAGGTAAATAACCACCCCAGACCCGCCCCTCCTAAGTGACCACAACCAACCAGACAGCTG
>JANJGK010000915.1:255000-260000 GCA_039081455.1 Macrobrachium rosenbergii | reverse complement strand
TTTTTTAACTTATTTTTATTTATTTTTTTATTTTTATTTATTCATTTATTTATATATACCTATTCATTTATTTATTTATATATTTTTATTTTTTTTATTTTTATTATTTTTCTTATTTTTATTTATTTATTTATTTTTAATTAATTTGTTTACTTTTATTTAAATTAATTTTTTTTCATTTATTTCTTTATTTATTTTAATTAATTTAATTTCCTTTTTTTTTACTTATGTATTTATTTATTTTGGTTATTTTTCTTTTATTTTTTTATTTACTTTTACTTATTTTTCTTTATTTATTAATTTTTCAATTTTTATTTTTTTATTTTTTTTTATTTTTTATTTTATTTATATTTATTTATTTTCAGTTATTTTTTTATTCATATTTATATATAAAATTAATAAAATTATTTATTTAAATTCATTTATTTTTTATTTATTTATTTTTATTTATTTATTTATTTTTTTTTATTTTCACTTATTTATTTATTTGGCTTATCTATTTTTATTAATTTATTTTTATTTATTTATTTTTATTTTTATTTATTTATTTATTTTTATTTATTTATTTTCAGTTATTTTTTATTTATTTTTTATTTTGTATTTTTATTTATTTTTTGGTTATTTATTTACGTTTATTTATTTATAAATTTTTATTTATTCAGTTATTTATTTTTATTTGTCTATCTGTTTTTTTATTTTTTTATATTTATTCATTTTCATTTATTTATTTTTATTTATTTATTTACTTTTATTTATTTTTATTTATTTATCTATTTTATATATTTTATTTTTAAATTTATTTATTTTTATTTATTTATTTTATTCATTTATTTTTTTTTATTTATATTGATTTATATTTATTTATTTATTTATTTATATATTTATTTTTATTTTTTATTTTTTATTTTTTTATTTATTTATTTTCATTTTTTTATTTATTTATTTTTATTTATTTTCCCTTATTTATTTATTTATTTATTTATTTATTTTAATTAATTTATTTTTATTTTTTCATTTATTTTTATTTTTATTTATTTTTTATTATTTATTTTTATTTATCTATTTATTTATTTTTGTTTATGTTTTTGTTTATTTTTTAATTTTTAGTTATTTTTTTATTTATTTATTTATTTTTTTATTTTTTGTTTGTTTATTTTTATATATTCATTATTTATTTATTAATTTTTATATATATTTTTTTTATTTATTTTTATTTATTTATTTTTAATTTTTATTTATTTACTTTCATTCATTTGTATTTATTTCTTTTTATTTGTTTATTTTTCTTTTTTTATTTGATAATTTTTATTTATTTGCTTTCATTTCTTTATTTTTATTTATTTAATTATTTTTATTTATTATTTTTTATTTATTTATTTTTATTTTTTTAATATTATTATTTATTTTGTTAATGTGTTATTAGTTGGTTTTTTGAAGTTGATTTTTTCACAATTTTTTATACCTCGATTATAAGAATATTTTTGTAATAGTTAAGATAAATTCATTTATCATTAATAGGGAAATTTCCCAAAAAATATTGCATAGGAAAATGACATTTTCTAAAAGTTTTTATTCAACAATATTTTTCCCATTTTTTAGCTGATTTTTGAAGTTTTTTTTTTTACGTATTTTTTATATATAAATCTGTTTTAATAATAAATCTATAGAAAAAGAGGGCAAAACTCCCGAAAAAAGTTTGTTGAAATTGAAATATTTTTGAAACTTTCTACGTATTTTATTTATTTTCCGTTTCTTAATGTTTTTAAATTGATTTTTCATTGAAATATTGACTACTATTGTCAATATCTTCATATGGAAAATGTATATGACCATTTAGCCTTAAATTTTATCTGCATTGTTTTTTAACAGATTTTTTTCATAAAACTTTGTTATTAGAATATATCCTTAAAAGGTGAAATAAAATTAGTCTTCAAAAAGAGGGTAAAACTACGAAAAATATCGTAACCGAATTTTTTTTTTACTTCTACATATTTCATTTATTTTCCGTTTTTTATGATTTTAAGGTATTATTATTATTATTATTATTATTATTATTATTATTATTATTATTATTATTATTATTATTATTATTATTATTATTATTATTATTATTAGTTTAAATGAAAATAAATAAATAAAAATAAATAATAATAATAATAATAATAATAATAATAATAATAATGAAATAAGAATAAATTAATAACTAAAAATAAATTAATTAAAATAAATAAATAAATAAACAAATAAAAATAATTAAATAAAAGGAAAATTAATAAATGAATAAATTAATAAAGATAAATAAATAAATAAATAAAAATAAGTGAATATTTAAAGAATTAAATAGATAAAAATGAAAAAATAAAAAATAAATAAATAAATAAAAAATAAATGAATAAAACTAAATAAATTAATAAAAATAAATAAATAAAAGAAATAAATGAATAAAAAATAAAAAAAATTAATAAATAAATGTTAATAGATAAAAATAAATTAATAGAAATAAATAAATAGAAATAAATAAAAATAAATAAATGAATACATAAAAAAAAATAAAAAATAAATAAATAAAAACAATTAAATAAATAAAAATAAATTAAATTTAATAAATTAATATACATATATAAACATGAAAAAAATAAATAAATATAAAAAATAAATAAATAAAAACAAATAAGCAAATAAAAATGAATGGAAATAAATAATTAAAAATAAACAATTAAATAAAAATTAAATAAATGAAAAAAATAAACGTAATTAAAAATAAAAATAGAAAAAATAAAAATGAAAAATAATAAAAAAATAAATAAAAATAAATTAATAAAAATAAATAAATAAATAAAATAAATGAAAATAAATAAATAAAAAATATATAAATAAATAAAAAAAAATGAATGAGTAAAAATAAGTGAAAATACATTAATAAATTAGTGAAATTAAATAAAAATAAATAAATAAATAAAAATAAATAGATAAAAAAAAATAAATGAAAATAAATGAATAAAAATATATAAATAAATAAAAAACTAATAAAAATACAAAATAAAAATAAATAAATATACAAACAAAAATAAATAAAAATAAATAAATAAAAATGAATGAAAATAAATTAAATAAGTAAATAAGTAAAAATAAATGAAAAAAAATAAATAAAAAAATAAATAATAATAAATAAACAAAGAAAAATAAATAAATAAATAAAAATAAATAAATAAAGAAAAATAAATAATAAAAAAAAATAAATATAAAGAAGTTATTAAAAATAAATAAATAAATAAAAATAAATAAATAAAAAATAAATACATAAATAAAAATAAATAAACAAATAAACAAAATAAAAAAAAGATAAATAAAGCTAAATAAATAAAAAAGAAAAATAACATTAAATAGATAAATAAATAAATGAATAAATAATTAAATAAATAAATGAATAATAAAAATAAATAAAAAAGAACAGAAATAAATAAATAAAAAAATAAATGAATAAAAATAAATAAATAATTATATAAAAATAAATGAAAAAATACATAAATAAATAAAGTTAATAAATATATTAGAAAAAATAGATAAAAATAAATAAATAAATAAAAAAATAAGTAAAAACGAAGAAATAGGTAAAAATAAATGAAATTAATAAATAAAAATAAATAAATAAATTAATGAAAATAAATAAATAGAAATAAATAACTTAATGAAAATAAATAAATAGAAATAAATGAATAAAAAATAAATAAATGAATAAAAAAATAAATAAAAAATAAATAAACAAAAAATAAAAATAAATAAATAATTAATAATAAATAAATAAAAATAAATATAAATAAAGAAATATAAATAAATGAAAATATATAAATAAAAATAAATATTTAAATAAAAATAAATAAATAAGTAAATAGAAAATGAAAATAAATAAAAGATAAAAATATATAGATAAATAAAAATAAATGAATAAATAAATAGATAAAAATAAAAAAATAAAAACAAAAAATAATATATCAAAAATAAATAAAAATAAATGAATAAAAATAAAAATATAAATAAAAATATAAGTGAAAATAAATAAAAATAAATAAATAAATAGAAATATATGAATAAAAAATTTAAAAATTAATAAAATAAATATATAGAAATAAATGAATAAATAAAAAATAAAAATAAAAAAAATTAAATTAATAATTAAATAAAAAAAAATTTATGAAAATAAATAAAAATAGAAATAAAAAATAAATAAATAAATAAAAATAAATAAATTGAAAATAAAAGAAAATGAAAATATATATAAGTATAAAATAGATGAATAAATAAATAAAAATATATAAATAAATAAAAAAGAAATGAAGAAAATTAATAAATATAAATAGATAAATAAATAAATAAAAAAAATAAATATATAAAATAAATAAATTTATTTATTTATTTTTATCTATTTTATTTATTATATTTATTTTATTTATTTTCCTTATCCTATTTATTTTTATTTATTAATTTTCAGTATTTATATATTTTTATTTTTTTACTCATTTTTTAATTTATTTATTTATTTTATTAATATTTATTTAGTTATATTTATTTAAATTTTTATATTGATTTATTTCCATTTATTTATTTTCATTTATTTACTTTCATTTATTTTTTATTATTTTATTTTTATTTATTTTCTTTATTTTTGTTTATTTATCTATTTATTTTATACATTTTTGTTTATATTTATTTTTTTATTTATTTTCATTTGTTTATTTTTATTTACTTTTTATTTACTTTTTTACTTATTTTTATTTATTTTTATTTTTATTTATTTATTTATTTATTTATTTATTTATTTATTTATTCATTTATTAATTTTATATATTTATTTTCATTTATTTTTAATTATTATTTCTATTTTATTTATTATTATTTGTTTTTTTGTATTATTTTTTTCTATTTTGTTTTCTTTTATTTTTATTTTTTTTTTTTATTTATATTTATTTATCTTTATTTATTTTCATTTATTATTTTTTATT